>LGTU01000547.1:0-24289 GCA_001314425.1 Phytophthora pluvialis | reverse complement strand
CCTCGCTGCCTTCTTGCCCTTGAAGGTCAATGTCAATACCCTTGTCTCCATGTTCTGTGTTACGTGCCACCGCGTCCTTGAACTCCTCCACCTCCTGTTTTTGTCTGGGTGCTGTCTCAGCCCCCACACACACGTGTGAGAGCAATGCTGCCTTCGGTAGACTGTCTCCAAATCTCTGCGCCGGCGCTATGTGGGTGTACAATGGATACTCGATGGCCATGAAGATGTCTGTGAATCGCGCAAACTGTCCAACCGTCATCGATTCCTTCAGGAAAGGCGGGGGCGCCGGCACTTCGATCTCATTATTGAGTGTCATTATCAAGGCCGCGTTCTCATCTTCAGTCCTTCCTCTCAGTTGTGTGACGATGCCCGCCGGCTCCAAGCATAATGCCCTCAGTCGTTCCTGTTCCGCTGTCCAGCTCTCTGAACTTCTCTCCTGCATCCCCTTGGTCACTGCTCCGATGTAAGAGCATGTCCCCGTTTTCGTCTCCACCTTGCTCGGTTTTGGTCCCTCAACTTGTTTGAAATGCAAGAACCTCAGTCTATCCTCCACCTCTCGTTGTGGCAACTTGCTTCCAATGACCCAGTCCCACAGGAGGATATTAAGCCGTCTCACGTGTTCGTCCAGGTTCAAATTCCAGAAACTATCCAGTCCTTCGTATCGGACCTTCATCTCTTCTGGAGCCTCGTCCTTCCACTGCTGCTTGATCCTTTCGACACTCGTCAGCCTCAGATCCTTCTTGGGCATCCGAGCGCAGTGGGCTCTGAATCTTCGCTCCTGTGCTAGATCAGCCAGTTTGATGACTAGGTGTTGCACGTATTCCGCCGGTGCATTGTTGGCCAAATACTTGTGTGCCGTCCCCGGTGTCTTCCGCTCTGAACTTACTCCCTTCTTGTTGCTTTCGGCCGTCCTTGTTTGTCTGCCCCCCTGCCGCTTTCCTGGGAGATCGCTTCCTGTCCCCGGCCGTGAACCAGCCCTGCTCCACATGTTGAACCGCCCACGTCGCCCCCTCGCCCTTGTGCGGTCCAGCTGGAACATGTGCCGCTGCCTGTTCACCTTGTGACCCTTGCCCGTGCGCTTCTTTCGCGCCGAGCGTCCCCTCCTTTCTCCGTCCTTGATCCGCCAGCCGTCGTGCTGTTGCTGCTCTCCTTCCTGTCTCTGCCCGCTCATGTCCGTCGCCGCCCCGCTGGACCCACTCCTGCACCCCTGCGCCATTGCGCGCTCCAGTTCTTCGGTACTTTTTCCAGATTTCTAGTCTTGGTCTTTGTATGCTCAGGGAGTTACCGCGCCCTTCCAAGCGCCCCCCGGCCGTGTGTCTGCTGGCTCATACAATACTTTATTGTAATGTCCGAGCACTGACCATACGTACTTGAACTGTACCAGGTCTCGACCAGCGAGATACCAGTTTCGCGATAAAAGCTTCAAGGACACGCTATCATAGTTGTATGCTATAACAGAGTGCATTTAAAGCTGGTGTTTCGAGTTGTGGCAGGCTGTATCGTAGGTGTTGCGACTTTACACAGTTCCTAGCTCTTCATTTCGGCTTCTGGACGCTGCCATGCTGAACTTGGTGCCTCCGCACTGGCGCGACCCGATGCAGTGGGGCTTCGTGTGCGCAGCGTCGTTCGTGCGGGGCATCAGCTGCTTCATGCGCTACGCGGGCGTCTTCTGCGTGGCCATCGGCATGGCGCTCATCTTCCTGGTGGGAGGTCTCTTCCTGCACGCCATCATCCCCATTATGGCGGACAACATGCTGCAGGTAGAACCGAAGACAAAAGGGGTAGAACGAGGGTAGGGTGAATGGGGGGATCTAACCGGTTACTGTATTCACATGTCAGCTGTTGTGTCACTTGGTTGTGGCGATAGTGCTGCTCTTCAACATCTACTTTAACTACGCACTATGCTGTGCTTCCGACCCGGTAACTATAGTTTATTTCATGTTAAGGTAGGGCGTTCTACTTACTCTACCTTTGTTGGTAGGGGGTCATTACGGCCAAGTGGAAGGTGGAGGCGGACTTTTGGGATGCGGGGGTGGACAACGCCAACGAAGAGGAAGAAGACGACAACGAGGGGGGCGAGGAGGATCTGGAGCAGGGGGATGCTGACGACGGTGAGCTGGAGAACGTCGAGACGGAGTTGCTCCCGAGGATTCGACCCAGTGCGGTGACTCCAGGCGGGAACAACGGGGGTGGCCGAGTGAAGCTGCCTCGAGTGCAGCTTATTGACCCGCAAAGTGTGCACGTGGCGAGACAACGCGGCCGCCACCCGAACGCCGGGGACGGCATTTCCTACTGCCGACGGTGCCGCCACTTTCGACCGCCTCGCGCGCACCACTGCTCGGTGTGCAATAGATGCATCGCACACTTGGATCACCACTGCCCGTGGGTCAACAACTGCATCGGACGCGACAACTATCGGGTACGGGGAGTCCGTGACAATTGCTGGGGCCGGCGGCCGAGACGGGGTTTGTAACGGCGACACTACTCGTGTGTATGGTTTTGCGACGCCAATCATGCAGTACTTCTTTTCGTTCCTGGTATGGCTAGCGATAGGATGCTACTATGCAGCTTACATGAGCTACAGAGCGGCCTATACCGAACTGAGCCGTGATCAATACGCTAAGGTAAGCTGGCCGGAAGTTTTGGCAGGTTGCGATGTTTTCCGTTGCTCTGAAGTTCATGTTATGCTTTGTGTTTGTCTTTCAGATGCTCGTGCTCGCCGAAGTGAGCGCACTCAACATCTCCGCATCCAAGACCCTGCAGTTCGTTTTTGCAATCTCGGCGGCAGCGGGCTTGGCTGTATCAATTCTTGCAACGTGGCACGCCTTTCTCGTTGCTACAGCACAGGTACGATACTGAAATTGTCTTGACAACCTTCAAGCGTGGGGTGCTAATCCTTTTCTGCTGTTGTTATCAGACGTCAGTTGAGCTGCAAATCAATCGTTATCCGCGCAATCGACGTCTTCACGGTGGGAAAGTCGTTAGCCCGTATTCAACCGGCAGCCTACATGGCAACTGGGAGCTTGTGTTTGGCAGGTGCAACTACAAGATTTTGTCCCTCATGCCGAGTACGCGCCTGCCACCGAATCCTCGTACACTCAACAAGAAAAAGAGACCCACCACACGCAACTCCATCGAGGCTAAGCCAACTAATGCTGCAGCTTCTCCGGATGCCATGGTATGACGAAATATCACGCTTGATAGAGGATAAAGGTAATGGATCGAATCGACAAGTGCCAGCTATCTAATCTATGGCTGGGCGGTGCGAGTGAAAGTGTAGATGCAGTACACGTCGCTCATCTCGTTGAAGTGCAGAGCGAACAGTTCAGCGACGGCATCGTTGCCCACCAGCGGGTTCGTTTTGTAGTCCTCAGGGACCTCCTCCACCTCGCAAGTGAAGCCGCGCACCTCCATCGCCTCCTTAAACTCCACCAGCGAGTGCCGGGCCTGGGAAGCAACGTGCACAAACCGTCCTTCGGTGGCCAGCATGCCGTCTACCACGTTCACAAGTACCGGCACAATTTCCTCGTGGTACACAAGATCCGAGCCGAAGAGGATGTCGAACTTGTCGCCATCGCAGCCGATGGGCCACGTCTCGCGCTGAGCCCAGTCAATCGCCTCCACCTGGACGACTTTCTCCTCGCTAGCCTTGCTCTCCTTCATGGCCTCAGCCTGCTCGCGCTGAGCACGAATAGCCTTGCAATCCGGCTTGTGCTTCTTCCACGCCTTCTTCTGGCACTCGCGCGAGCAGTAGGCCACAGATCTGCAACCGCCGCACGTCATGAGCTTGCCCTCCGGGTTATCGGGGGTAAAGCGCTGGACGGCACCACATCGGCTGCAGCAGTCGAGGACGGGGGCGTCCTGCTTCTCCTCCTTGTCCATTCCATCCTGCTTGTCGGCCTTGTTGAGCTCCACGTTGTGCTCCAGGTTCTGAATGGTGTGCGCGAACAGGTCGGACAGCACAACACGCGCGGCGTTCGTGTACTTGTGCACCGCAAGCCCGCTGACACCGCAGCCCGATCCCAGCTCACAGACCTGCTTGCCGTCGAAGGTGTCGCGGTGGTCGATGACCCAACGACTCAGAATAAGCGCCGCCGACCAGATCGACACCCCCGTAATGTCCTCCTTGGCAGTTGATCCAAACGCGTCCTTGCTCCACTCCAACGCCAGCTCCCTCGCACGCAGCGTCGGCAGTCCCGGAGCGAAGTCGAACTCCAGCACCGTCTCCTGCAGGACCCTGGGCGAGTTGCTGCCGGCCTCGTCGCCTTCCTCCTCGATCTCCTCCTTAATGGCGTCCTTGTCCATGCCCGTGCCTTCCGCGAGTCGCTCCTCCGTCGCCGAGCCATGCTCCAGCAGCATCGCCACTGCAGCACAAAACACCGCGTAAGTCCCACACCTGCAACAACATCAAACACAACAGCAACTCTAGCTCCAGACGTACAGATCTCCGTGTCTTCACACTGGAAAGCTTCCGTGATGCAGCCCCTGCCGAAACTGTTGCGAGCCAGCACGTCCAGCTCCTGGACGCCGTCCACCAGCAGCTTGACGATCTCGCGGTGCTTGTTCTGCACCGCCCAGTCTGCAGCAAGAGCCATAAAACTCGTGAGCATTTCACACTCAAAACCTCATCACATCACTCGTTTTTTCCGTACGCAGCGGCAGGTTCCCGCTGGCGTTGGGCACGTGCTTAGCCCCGTAGCTCAACAGCTCGCGGACGCACTCGACGTGGCCGTTGGCGCAAGCTGCAGTCATTAAAACCCAATCACCCAATTGTCCATTGCGACGTTAGCAAGAAGAACGTTCAAAAAGACCCCATTGACACACAAGTGACGCACCCATGTGCAGCGGCGTGTTGAGCGTCTCCGGCTGCACGAAGTTGACGAACGCGTCGCGCTGGGCGCCATCCACCGACTGGACCAGCGCTCTGAGCCCCTGCTCGTCTCCGAAGCGCGCGCACTTGAGCACTTCCTCCGCCATGGCCGTCGATGCTGCTGAGTCTGGCAATGACGCTCGAGCCATTCGTCGCACGAGCCAATTTCAGCCAATGCCATGCATTTACTTGGCTTTAGTGACTTAGGAATGATTATTACAAACCTGATTCCCTGTGTTTAGTGACGTACGTGTTTTTTTATTTATTTATTTTACAGTTAAGCCGTTCATGAACGTGATTGAAAGGGTACGATGGGGGGAGACAGACGGAGAGGTAGTTGCCATTTTTCAAAAGAAGGAGGAAGCGAGCATGTCGACGGTTGAAGCCATTGCAAGTGGCGTGACTGCTTTCGCTGCGTCGCCAGCGACGTATCGCTTTGTCATAACGCGCAACGCCGCCGGCAAGATGAACATTTTGCTGGAGGATCGAGCGAGCAGGAAGCAATGGTGAGCTTGCAGGGACTGGATGTTGTGTGCGGGGGTGGTGCTAATTAAATTATTTGCTGGGGGTTAATCGGTAGGTGCACGGGGTATCTTGCCGAGGACGAATATGTCACACCCAGGAACAGCATTCAAAATGCACGACTCGAAGACTATATTACGGTACGTACGTAGTCGTGGGTTGGGTACAAATCGAAGCGCTACTAAAGAAATCTACAGGTGTTCAAGAAAATCTTTCGCAGTTCGATGGAGCAACACAGCGATTCCGATGCCTCAAGTGGTGATTCCTGGAGTTCGAGCGATGAATCTGACAGTTGTAGTGATGAGAAGCTTGGGCGGAAATTAATTTCGCTCAAGCACGACGTTCTCCAGCTGAAGCTCTCCGCCAATTTCACTCTACTCAAGTCCACGTGGACGGTGGACTATGTGTTCCAGCTTGAACCTATTTCGCTAGTGCGTATTCGTGCTTTAGAGACAAAGCTTCGATATCTTGAAGAAGGGCAGGCTGAACGGAAGCGTCCACCGCAAGGAAGTGATTGTCAAATGGTGCACCTGGACGCGACCTCGTCAGACAGTGTTGGGGTGAACTGTACGGGGTTAATTCGGTGGAGCGCGATTGAGACGAATGGTTTCGAGCTGTTGACCAACAAAGCCGAGATACGCTGTCTTCAAGCTGGATGGTACATGCTCAGCCTTGCGGTCTTCTTGACACCGAAGACAGCCAACGACTGCATTGAGCTACAAGTGAACGGAGAAAGTATTCGACGTGACCGTGCCAGCAGGATCAATGAGCCCTGTAGCGTCTCATGCGTCCGCTGTTCATATTTGAAAGTGAACGATGTGCTTCAAGTAGTCGTGCCAAGTTCTCAAGCCATCGCTGCTGCTCTCACTGCAGCAAAACTCGGAGGGTAGTACCTGAAAATCCCTATTGTTTGGGGCCCAAGCCGCTAACACACTCTCCAAAGTTTAAGAGTTTCGTATTCGCTGTTAAACACTTCAATCTACTTTGGATCAATGGCCTCAGACTCAGGAGGCCCTATGAGGGACAGTGGCGTCGATAGTATGTAGACAAACGGAATGCCATCAGTGTCAGCAATGCCGATATTTTTCGGATCAGCCCCTCTTTCACTAGAATTGTCAAATGATATCTCGGCAAGTTGCAGTTACTGTCGAGTTGAGCTTTTCAACTTCACGAATGATACCAAGCCAGAAGGAGGATTAAAAACAGGTTTACACGTAAAACTTCCTGGCCTTGACTGTGTTGCACAAATATGGTTGCTAGTTTCTTGCTCGACTGAACTACTTCATCAATTCTTAGTATCGGCAAAGCTGATCGGGATAATACGGTCCTCAAACTGGAGGTTGGAGCCGTGTGTGAGAGCAATTGGTGCTATCACGAAAGCCACCGACTCATCATCGGACAGCAAATCAAGCTGAGGAGGACGCCGTCGCTGGCTTCTCCTGGCGTTTGGTCTCGAAATGGGTCAGCCACGCAGCTAGACGTGACATCTGCGACACAGCTTCCGTTGTGGCTTGATCGTCGCAAACACCGACGTTCTTGTCCTCCAACCCCATGAAATGCTGCTCTTCAAACGCTTCCAACCACTCGGTCAACCTAGATTTGTTGCTACCGGTAGTTGACGCAGCAGGTGAAGGCCCCGCGCAGTGACCATCGTCGGTGACGTCGACATCCTCCCGCTGCATTTCGCGCGCAGCGTCGAACTGCTGCAGTCGCGTCTTCACCAGTGATTCCTTGGACTGCGCAGGAATGCTCTCATGACCAAGAGCAGCGCCAATTCGAGACACAATGTCTACCTGAGGACTTGGGTCGGCTGTGTGCGTCTCCGATCTGCGTCTCGCGATGTGCAGGAACGAGTGCAACAGACAACTCAGCGCTTGAAACATCGTGCTAGGATGCAGTCGTCGCGTTCTTTCTCGCTTATCTGCTGGGCTGTGACGACGACCTCTTCTCCATTCTGCAGGGTGAACTTTCTAGTGGAAATGCCTGCAGAGAATACACACGTTGACGCTCTTCGCTTGTTCTATTTGACATTATGAATGGTTTTGTGCCTGCTCTCTCTCTCTCTCTCTCTCTCTCTCTCAGTCTTAGGTGCACCCTTGAGTCCACGACCTGGACGCGTGAAGTCTCTTGCACTTTCCCTCCTCCCGAGCTTCTTCATCCGGTTCCTCGTCGCCAGCCTCCTCGCTTTCAGGCTGCTCGCTCCTGTCATCGAACCGGTCGATGTCCGCCTCGCTGAATCGGTGCTGGGCGCCTCTGAGCGAGCGCTCCGTGCGGGACGAGACTTCGATCATGGACTTGCGCAGCTGGCTGATGGCCCGTTGGGTGGACTCGCCCACGCCCAGTTGCTTGGCACGCGTGGTCAGAGCGGCGCCCGCACCGATGACACTGGACGAAAGGGACGAGAACCGCGAGCTCCATCGCGAATAAGGAGTGAAGGGCCTCCTATCGGGGCTCGAGTTTCGCCAGGCCGAACACTTGTCGTGTTCCTTCCAGTCGTCAGCCAGGTGGAACTCGTCGTGACCGGCCGCGAGGATGGACGTGGGGGGTTCCTCGCGTTCGCACCAGCCGAGAGTCCGGGACAGTGTGGACGCCATCTCTTAGCTCGGAGTCGGCAGAAAAGGAAAGTGAGAAGCTCGGTTGGTCTCCGATCGGGAAGCGAAGCAGCTTCGAAACCGGAATTTCGAGGAGCGCCCCAACCCAACGGCTGGAAGAAATCAGCAGCGCAAGTAACGCGCTATTGACAGAACACGAACGGCGCGCGGTGCACTATACTCGTGGCTGGGCAGGCAAGCTCGAAAGTTTGGAGCCCAATGCAAAGGATCCTCGTCGACTCGTGTTCATTAAGGGCTGCGATCGTGCATGGGGTCCATTGACCATTATTTCTGTGGTGTCGCTCGAAAATGAACATGTCGGTGCGGACGGGCATCGTCTGCTGCACCTTCGTCCGTTACGGGGAACCCGAAATTGTGCTAGTTCACTTCAACGTGTTCGATATCTTGGCCGTTATTCGTGAAGCCATCTCGCTGCAAGACTGGCACAGCACGACCTGAGTTTTGAGCAAGGATCGTTCTCGGGTCAGAGCTGCATGCTCAGGCAGTGATTGAAGTGTCAACATGAAGCTCGTATGTTGCTGGGGATACTGGTGGCACTTTGGTCACCCTTGAGCGCTTCCCTGGGAGCATACGTCCGTCGCCAACGCTATGAGTGCCAACCAAAACCGCCTGATGAAGGCAAGCTAGGTATGTCTCTCGTTTGGCTCGGTACGGAGCAGTTATTGTCAAGGATCGTTCAAAGATCATGCACCGATCTAGAGCCTGTCGACGAATGCGTCGGCTGCTTTGACGCTTTGAAACGGATCGCACTGGCGCCGAACTCAAGTCGCGTGAGCTCTTTCTCCTCTCCAGCTGTGAGATGTCACGAGTCTGCCGTTAAGTGAGGGCGGATCTGTCTAGGTTTGAAAATAAAAACATGACTTGCAAGAAGAAACAGGCGGGACCAGCTAGCTAAGAACGCATCAGGTAAGCTACACGATGTCGACACGGGGATTCCTGCTGTTTCTGCTCCTTTGCATCGCCGACTGTGATGCGATGCACAAACGAGACTTGGCTATCGCTAACTTCCTCCACGAGCGAGCCGCCTGGCAGCCCATGTGTCTTTACACCTTCGACGGTCCTGCCATCAACAACCGACCCGGCGTCATGAACCGGGTTCCCGATGATGCTTGTCCTTTCGACGCTCTCCAGCCTGACGACGAGCTGGTGACGAGTCTGAACACGGCGTCTTCGTTCTGGCAGCTTGGCGTGCACCTGGAGGAAGCCCCCAGCAACGACACCAGGCGCGTGCAGCTTTCGTCGACCAGCTCCGTCTCCGCGCGTGACTTCTTCACGATGGCCGCGGTGAGGAACAACACTGCTGGTGTGACGTTCGAGATGGTGATTCGGCGCCGCGCGGAGGCCAACCGCAGCATGACGCTGTTCTCCATCGCGAACGAGTACGACAACTGCGTGGACCCCGGGTTTCGCTTGGATGTGAACGAGCACCAAGTGCTGGCCTTTATCTACTTTCTGCCAGTGCTGGAGGAAGGTGGTGAAGCTGGCGTGGAGGCTTGCTACGAGCAGCGACTCTTTTCAGTGGACAATTCAGCGGCTTGCCAGCTCCCGCCACTTCTCGACCCGGTAGAACGAACGCCACCCGTGCAGATCACCGTCACGTTGGACCCGTCAAGTGAGAGAGGACTCTGGAAAACAGACTTCTACATGAGCTACACGGATGCCCATACAATGCAGCGGGTGGACTGCGTCGTCCACGACGAGCAGCACCCACCCAGCACTCAGCTGTTCAGCAAGCTCATCGAAGGCCGGTATCGGTTGTTCTTGGGCAACAGTCCTCGCAACGTCACTTCGCCACGACAACGCAAGCGTTTAGCTCCCGCACGAGGATTTCAACCTCTTGGAAACACCAGCAACTTGAACGCAACCGAGCGACTTCGTGTCATGCTCAAGCAGAAGTTGACGAGCATCAGTGGTCCACGCCTGCCCAAGGCCATGCGCATTTTCGGCGACAACTCGCTCTCGCTGCACATATTGGGGATCACTTTTCCTCCGCTGAATGAAGACACGCCGCTAGCGTACCTCCGCAGCAAGCTTGCCGATTTTAAGGAGCAGCACGGCGACCAGATTGTCGATTATTTGGTCAACTTGGTACAGCAAAAAGTGAAAGGCCCCGTAGTTACGCAGCGAGGACATACATCGAGTGATCAAAGTAGTGGTGAATTCTCCAGAGCCGCGCTGTTTCAAGGTGCAGGTGACGCGAATTTCGACCTTTTCCACTTCGCGATCTACCGCCGCGTGGTGTCGGAGGAACAAGTAAACTCCATTTCAAGGCAATGGCTTCTGCCGTCCCGCCCATTTCCAGCTCAACAGGAAACCGTGCGAATTCCTGAAGACTCAATGGTATTGCTGAACCTCACGATGCTTCATGGGGTTTTTGATGACTTGCGCCTCGAGCTTCGAGACATTCCAGAGTTTGGACGGCTACTGTTGATCCCCAACAAAACCGTTGTGACTACGAACAACAGGGACTTGTTCCGAGAGCTTCCCCTGGAATACCAGCGCAGCATCATTTTCCAACCTGAGTCTGACCAAAATAATGAGAACCTTCCGCTACCAAACCCCGTGGCATTCTCTCGGAGGCTGGAGCCGTATGCGACGGTCAGGTTTGGTATCGTCGACAGCCTGGCAGGGCGGGTCGTCAACAAGAGCTCAGAAGCGAGGATTGACGTTTTTGTGGACGCTGTGAACGACGCACCACGCCTCCGGAAGGCTGAGATGGAATTTCGTGTCGAGGTTGGCGTTCCTGTTCCTCTGAATCTGAAAGGTGATGACGTTGATGGGGCTCCCCCAGCTTCAGTATCGAAAACTGGAGCCACGGGTTCGAGTGATTTCTTGTCCAGTTTCTCTTTCTCGAACGACAGTACCGGTACAGCGAGTCTTCAATCGCTGAAAATTGTTCGAATGCCACAGTTTGGCAAGCTTTTCGACTGCAACACAAGTTGTGGCACGTTGGTCTTCTCAGGAAATCAGGATGTGGAAACGCGGGAGTCCACTCGAGTCTATCGCAACAGTACGGACATTGTGAACGCGACTCATTCCACCAGCTTAGTGTACATTTATCGCGGATGGGGGCAAGAACACCCTGCGCAGAATGGAAGCACTCCAATTGTAGTTGATGAGCTCTGGTACAAATTGTCCGATGGGGATCCGGATATCTTCTCTGATGTCGCTGTGATCAAGTTTATCCTCGTGAGCGGAATGGAGGACTCAGTGAGTCACAATGCGATTGCAGCGGTTCGACTTGAAGAAGACTCGCTTCAGATATTGAATCTAGGCACATTGGATCCGCTCGCAGCATTTTTCAACGCCAGGACACGCTTCAAAGTGACTGCTCTCCCACGACAAGGAGCGCTTTTTCAGTACAATGGCGACGATAATGACGACGGAAGTGCTGCCAGCACATCTCTCGAGTTCGTTGGAGCACGCATCACGGCTCCCAATTCTATCGTTGCAGACCTTTGGGGTCGAGTTTTCTTCGTGCCCAACCCCGATTATTTCAATATGGAGTCACAGAGGCGAGTATTGGACCCCGACTACTTCGAGTACCAAGTGGTGAATGCCACACCGCTGCCCAACGACTCCTTTATGGTGTATGAAAATTCACGCGCTGCACGTTTTGTCAATCAACTGGAGCCACGCAGGGTGGAGCTGGAAGTCGAGAACGTGCCGGATGTTCTGGTTGTGCTCCCACCGTTCACTTTCACGGCAAACAAGTCGAGCGGTGATGCCATTCCAACGCCTACAGTGTTCGAGGACCCCGACAGCACCAATCCTAACGACACGTATCAAGTGAACCTCGAAGCAGAAGACGGTGCTTCAGAGTTTGAGCTGGGATTCGCCATCACCGACGACGATGTCATGAGCGGCTGTCCGTTTGAACGTCCATGCACGCTCATTCGTAGCACAAACGGAGCTCGCGTGAACGTCAGCTCAAGCAGCAGTCGAGACGATGAGCTGCAGTTCCACATCACTTCGCAGCTCTATGATCCTTCACACGTCCAAGTTACTGGGACGAAGACTGCTCTCAGCATGGCACTATCAGCGCTTACATTTCGCGACTTGTCTGGAATCTCCCTTGATATCTCCCACGAAGCAGGATTTACACTGTGGGTAAAGCGAATCAATGTTGACAATGGAAGTGATTCCGATATACTGCAGGCCCAAGCCGCCTTTACCATCAGCTTTCCACCGGATAGCCAAAGCGGATCGATCTCGGGCGAGAATTTGGGTTCGGTGTTGAATTCACAGCTCGAGCGGTACATCTCGACGTTGTTCTTTTTGGTGGCAGGGTGGCTTGTGCTGTCAAGCGCTTCTTGCTTGTCGATTGGATTTTGCTGCTGTTGCTGCGCCAAGGCGCGTAAGATGCGACGACAGAAGTTTGAGCAAGAGCAGCGGCGCTTCCAGGCACAAGTCGCACAAAATGACCATGAGTATACGGTGTTACTCATGAGTCTTGCCGATACACTGCTGGAACCAAACTTGCTCGCGAGCCGTTGTGTGCTGGAGTGTTGTATCACTTCCAAATACAAACGGAAGCAGACCGAGATTCTGACGCAGGCTTTTATCTGGCACAGTCTACAGCCGTTGCTGGAAAGTGAGCGACAAGGAACTCGCTTTGTCTTCCAGCTCATGGCGATCGAATACTCCGAAGGAATCGCCACCACGAGAGGCGCAGCGTCTCATTTCCAGCATGAGGGTTTTTTAACGCAGGGTAGCACAGCTAGTAGGGCTCTTGCCTGCTTCTGCCGTAGTGTCGGGTCTCCGTGGATTTCAGCTTTGTTGATGTCCAGTGACGACACCGGCGGCTTGTATCTGGGAGACGAACTCTCGCAGCTCGATAGTCTGCTCGACAGACTTGCCACACAAGCCGACGCGCTTCCTACCGAACTTGTAATTCTGTGTCGTGCGTGCGCCAAATTGTTTCGGAAAGACGAAGACGATCAGGGCTGCGAGATGGAGCTGGACGCAGTTCACCTCGTCGTTTTCAACCATTTTCTTGGACCAGCGCTCTTGTTTCCGCTGGAGAGCGTGTCTGGATTTACCCCTTCGACGGAGCAGCGGAATACCCTGCGAGCCTTGGCTTACCGGATCGTAGGATTTGCAGACCAGTGGAGCACTTGCGACCCCACCAAGGCGGACGCTTTGCGGTCTCGAAGCAGCAGTACCGACACTTTACTCTGCCCATTTCCAGAGACGCAAAGGGCAGCAGCGTGTCGCTACAAATACGAAGCTGTGCTGCAAACTGTATCCCGCTCGTCAACTCTCACGAGCGCGTACGACCCGAGCGAACCAGCAACGGACGTCGACTGCGAGCTCCTGGGCATGTGCCTCATGAACATCCACAGCCTGCTAGACGGCAACTTCCCCGAATTCAAACGGAGACTGCTCCAGACTCGGACGTCGACGAACGTTGAGCAGATAGAAGACACGATAACGCGCACGAGGCGCCTTGTCCAGGCCCTCAGCTGGCCGCCCACGAGCATCCACGAGCTGGTCGAGTACGCGCGCCCGGAGCTTCTGAGCGACCCCCTGCTCTGGATCGGCCTGAGCTTCCAGGAGTGGCAGGACCGGGCGCAACCCCAGCAACAGCAGCACCGATCTGCTTTGTATCGCCAAGAAGGGGGACGTGAGCGATTGCTCTCTTGCCTAGCAGATGAGCTCCACCACGACGAGGACGTCATCCTCGAGCAAGACGGCAGATCCCCACACGACGTCGACTGGCTGAGCTCATGGCAGCATAGTTGAAGTTGAAGTGGGCCTGGAGATGGGTCGCAGAGATCTGGTACATTTAAAAGCAGCTCGTAAAACCCGATAATTGGCAATAAAACCCCATGGACCTAGGTAAAAAAACCGTTAAGTGACGCAATCTTGGGGCATAATAGGAAGGATCGGGTCGAACCGAAGGGATACGCTCAACCATGGCCGAAACCGAGCCGGACTGGCCCGTGGGTCCGCTGCTGTCGGACCGCATGTCGGCGCTCTGCCTCAAGGCCGAGTACGTGGGCAACGCCAACGCCAACTTCATGCGCGGCATCGAGTCGCTGAGCGCGCGCTACGAGGCGCTGCGGCGCGTGCGTGGGGACGGCAACTGCTTCTTCCGGGGCTTCATCTTCGCGCTGTGCGAGCGGCTGCTGCCGTCAACGGGGGGCGAGGACGGCCACGCGGCGCTGCGCAGACGCATCCAGCACAAGATCCAGACGAGCAAGAGCGAGCTGGTGGCCATCGGGTACAGCGACGTGGCCATCGACGCCTTCTGGGAGACGTTCGTGGACTACCTGGCTGCCATGGAGACGCGCTCCCACGCGGAGCTGGTGCAGGACTTCCAGACGGAAGGAGGGGAGTCCGAGTACCTCGTCTGGTACATGCGGCTGCTGACCGCGGGCTTCATGAAGCAGAACGCAGAGACGTTCCAGCCGTTCATCGACGGCCTGTATCCGGGCCAGACGGTGGCGCAGTTCTGCGCTGCGGAGGTGAGCTGGCTGCCTGGCTGCCTGGCTGGCTGGCTGCATAGAGGGGGAAGAGGCTGAGGAATTGTGTTGGTGTCTGCTGTAGGTGGAGCCCATGGGGAAGGAGTGCGACCAGCCACAGATCGCGGCCTTGACGGAGGCGCTCCAGGTAGGCGTCAAGATCGAGTATCTGGATGGGAGTGCCGGACCGGGAGAGGACCTGCAGAGCTACGTGTGCTCGCCGACTGTGGATGCTACGCAACAGCAAGAGCCCGTGTCCATCACGCTGCTGTATCGGCCGGGACATTACGACATCTTGTATCCACGCGAGTCTAGACCAAAGCAGGAGGAAACGTCATAACTGCGTGACGCGCGCGACCTCCGCAATACCATAAGCTTTCTGCATCTCTGCCTCGTATTTCCCTCACGTATAGACGTCCTGCTAACTGCTATAATAGGACGCGCTCATGGGACAGAGATGACCTGGACGAAGCACCCTCGCCTCCCCTTGCGCCTCTACTGCTAAGAAGGATGGATGCCCCCAACATCGTTACTTGGCCTTGTTGGCGAGCGCCACGTCCTCTGAAGCGACGGAGTGGGCGGCACTGCACAGCTGCGCGACGTTGATGAAGTTCTTGCACACACAGGCGGGCAGGCACACGTAGTAGCACAGCTAACGATTGACACACAACAAGGCGAAGATGCGACGGCGTCAGCACGCAGCAAACAGGGAACAACGGCCAGCAGAGCAGAACAGTCACGCACCTGCATGACGGGCACGTTGATGAAGGGGATGAGCAGCGTGGGGTCGAAGTGGAGCACGTAGAGCAGGATGAAGAACAGCTCGGCGCCCACGCAGCAGTAGCCGAAGAACGGGTAGCAGCCGTAGTAGAAGCGCAGCAGGAAGTTGCGCTCGGCCGGGACGAGCTTGTGGTGGCCGCGGCTCGAGTACATGTGGAACCAGTGGCTGGAGAAGTCGAGGATCAGCAGGTACATGAAGACCACCATGTACTGCGGGTACAGGTGCGAGAGCACCACGAGCAGCCCCGCGGTCGAGCAGCGGTCCGTCACCATGTCCAGCACGGCGCCGAACGACGAGCCTGCGTCAATCCAGCAGCAGTCCACAAACAACCAGGTCAGAGAGTAGAACCGTTTTACTTTGTAGAGGGGGCGACTGGAGCCTACATTGGTCGCAGAGGCGCGCGAAGAAGCCGTCGAAGTAGTCGCAGGTGAAGCTCAGCGCATAGCACAGCACGCTGGCCTTGTAGTCCGTGAGCGCCACCGCCAGGCTGTAGAGCGACAGCAGCACGCGCGTGTAGCCGATGAGGTTGGGCACGTAGAAGAACACGCCCGTCACGGTGCGCTGCTTCGGCTCGACCATGGTCCTTCGTCGAGCGTCTCCCGAGATATGAGCAGCTCCCCTCCCTTTGCACGTATTGTTATGTACCATTCCGTAAGGTTTTTGGAATGAGGTAAGCGCTAAATCGTGTGCACCACACGTTAACACGTGCGGTACATACACTTTGGTGCACCACACCACCGTCACGTACGTGGCCCACTATCATCGCAAGCCAAGCATGGCCGACGCCGCGTCACCTCTGCCGGAGCTCTTCCAGCTGTACCCGGACGCGCTGCGCGACTCGCACGCCGCCGCCTACGCGCTGCTGGTCGTGGCACCGCTGACCGCGCTGGCGTCGCGGCTTCTGCTGTGGCGCGGCAAGAAGACGTCGCCCCTGCAGGTCTACGCCCTATCGCTGGCCGTGCCAGCGCTCGCCGTGTGGCTGCCCATGGTACGTCCAGGCGTCAATTCACTTCACTTCACTATAGTCACTGACTGTGACAATGGTGTGGTGCACTTACATGCCGTCGTTGGCGCTTGTTGCAGTGGTACTGGCCCGAGGAGAACAACGTGTACAAGCTGCTGTCGGTACGCGGGCTGGAACCTTCTTGATGAAGTGAAACTGTACCCGCAAGTGATTAACTTAATCTGCAATTTTGCCAGATGAGTCGCGCGGAGACCCGGTACCAGTGGTCGCAGAAGTACGCCTTCTTCCGGAAACATTTCATGGCCGGCACCATGTCGCCCGAGGCCTGGCGAACGATCGACACGGCGTACGACGTACGTTGGCTGAGAATTGCCGCACCGATCAGATCGATCAAGTTGGTCTGGAGATCGGAAAACTGGCTAACACGCTTTTTCCGGCTTGCGTCTCGTGTGTGTTTTGACATCGGTCCAGAACATCTACAACGAGAAATCGCGCTATCTGTACGACTTCTGGGGCCCCGATCAGGAGGAAATGTCGATGTACGAAACGCAAGTCAATGTCGGACTCTTCTACTTTCTATGGGTCGCCATCATGTACGTGGAGAGCGATGCTGGGGATGTGTAGGCAACGCAGAATTCGGTGGCCATCCGTATGTCGTCAAACTGACAGCTTTCTTGGTGCTTGATTTGTCCGAGCAGCTACGCCGTCACGACGCCCAAGGCTGCGCAGGCTGCGAGCAAGCTGTCTCTCTTGGCGCTGGTGGCCGTACGTGTGAAATCCAGTATCTTGTCGCTCGAATTGTCTTGCCGAATGTATGGTTTAATGTTTTGTATTTTGAAACGTCATGCTCGGGTTTCTAGCTTATGGCCGTTGAAGTCACGGTCCGGTTGACCCTCTACGACCCGGTGATAATGGAGATTTCCCCGTTTACAACACCGCGTGAGTTCCTGCTGTGGGGTCACCGATTCTTCCCGATCCTCGTTTTCGCTATTGTTTCGATTAAAAAGGTGTTCTACGTGGATCTGGAGAAGCACCACCAGAGCGTGCTCATTCACATGCTCGAGAAGAATATCGTGAGTTTGCACCTTTTCGTGTGAAGAAGGGTAAATTGTATTTACTCCACCGCGTCGGCTCTTGACTAATAATGCATTTGCTGTTACGTATCATTTGACAGGAAACGGTGGAGGAGCTGCAGAGTGTGAACGAAGAGTTGCTGCCGGAACGTCAAAGCTCCAACGAAACGAAGCAAAAGAAGTAAAAGCTGTGGGAATTCGCACTCTGCATCAGCCGTGGTGCGGTTGCGTGGTCGATGCGCGCTGAAAGTTGAGGCTCCATTTTGCTGCGTGAGGACGTTTGATCGCTCGTTACAAAATACAGATGTTGCCTTTCACGTGCTGACCTGTACATTTATCACGATCGATGGGGTGGTTATCAGGGCGATCTTGCCTCGGTCTCGTCTCTTTTAGTGATCAACTGGACGATTGGTGGCGACGGAGGCTGTGTCAGCAAGAAACGTCAAGCCGGACTTTCGAGTTTCACCATCGTTAAAACACGATCCAAGACCGGAATGACTGGATCGCGACTCGAACACTGGGCGCTGCATGATGAGCTCGAGCGCCAACTCGAAACTCTGGCAGCAATACCATGCAGCGAGTGCCGTCGGGCCACAGCAAAATGTCCAGCATGGTTCAGCTTTCCGCTTGATTTGCAGCGTCCGAACGCGAATGCTCGACGGAGTGCGATCGGCACGCTTGTGGTGATGAAGCTGTCGGGCCGGCCCTGTCTAAACGCTGCCGCCAATGTACAGTTGCGACTTGGACATGCTTGCTCCGCGGTTGTAGCGGAATTCTACGAGTGTACATCCATCAAAGCTGGCGTAAAGCCGGCAGACAGAGAGATCCTGTTGGTTTGCCGCTATGCTGCCGCCTCCGCTTTGTCCGCGCGCACGCATAAAAGGCAACTTCGACGTCTGCTTGGTGCGCTCGAGGGGTGGATAGACAGCCTTTGGCTTGCGTTCTATCATAACCAGCGATCGGAACTTGCGCGTACCAATGCTACTGGAGACAGCAGACATTGGCGCAACGCACTCTCGATGTAAGAGCTCACTTTTCAATTCTCCTCTACAGAAGTCTCCAGAGGACCGGCCGCCGTCTTCACTATCATCGTCGACTGCAAGATGCCTTCGGACGCCGTCAGCGAGAAGCACGACCTCGGATACATCGACCTGGAAGCCCTCGATGGCCACTCTACCACGACCGGGTCGCACGCCCACCTGGACGATTCGGTTAACGTTCCGTTTCAAGTGAAGAGCCAATTCGCCAAGGAGATGATGGCCGAGTTCCTCGCCACCTTCATCTGTATGCTCTTCGGCCTGTCATGCATGGCCCAAGTTACCCTGAGCGGAGGAAGCGCCGGCAACTTCGTGACAATTGCGTTGGCGTGGGGCTTCGCGTACTTCCTCGGTATCTCGATTGGCGGAGGTGTGTCTGGCGCCCACCTGAACCCGACGGTGACCGTGACGCTCGCGCTGCTCAAGTTGCTGCCGTGGAAGAAGGTGCCGTTCTACATCCTCGTGCAGACTGTTGCCGCCTACGTGTCGGCTCTGGTCGTGTATATCGTGTATCGCCCCATGTTCAACGAGGTCGACCCCGAGCGCACCACGACGCACACCGTTTTCGCCACGTTCCCGCACGAGAACGTGGACAACTTGACGTGCTTCCTGACCGAGTTCCTCGCCGCGGCTCTGCTGATCCTCGGCATTCTGGCGCTTCTGGACCAGCACAACCGTCCGATTGGCCGTCACGCCGTCCCGCCCGCCATCGGCGTGCTCGTGAGTGCTATCGCCATGGGGTTCGCCATGAACACGGGGCTGGCTGCCAACGGTGCGCGCGACCTGGGCCCTCGTCTCTTCATGCTCACCGCCGGCTGGGGCTCGCGCGTGTTCACGTTGAACCACTACTACTTCTGGATCCCGCTCGTGGCCCCGATCATTGGCGGCGCCGCTGGTGCGCTCGTGTACGAAGCAATGGTCAGCCACCACCACCCCGGCCGGTCTCGCGGCCCGCACCCGGAGTACCGTTTCTAAGGTATCTCCGCGGTGCTTGCCCCTGACCGCAGCCTAGTTCTAGACGACGGCACCGTACAGCTAAATAGATTCATGTCTTCTTCCGACTCAAACGTTTTGAGCGGGCTCGCGTTTCCCCCGCGTTTGTCTCGGGGCCTAAGAATCGCAGTGCGAGTCAATTGTTGTGTGTCAAGGCGAAACTGCGCTTCTCTGGTGCGCAGCGCCAAGGATGGTGAATAGCTTCGGTGTGCCGCCAACGCATGCCAGCGCACACGCCCTCCAGAGCTCAAGCTGCGATGCGGGTACGACTTCCTCTGCTGCCACAGCTTTGCTTTGCTTGCCGGCTTCGTGGTGCTGGCCGCCATGATGCCCAGTTGACGTTGACTTGCGCAGGGCTCAAACCGGTAACGTCCGCCCATCTCTGGCCGCGGGTCTGTCACATTGGTGCTTGGTCAAAGCTGAAGTTTCGTGCTGGTGCAAGTTGCACCGTGCAACATGGCCGTCATGGTCTGCATTGTCGGTGTCGGTGCTGGTCGGCGGCCCGACACGCGTGCCACGAGATCGTTCTCCACGGGGTCCTCGGTCGCATAGTGTTTAACGCGTGCTATACGACACGCCACGCGATTGCTCGCCAGCCAAATGGAACAGCGTGTTTGCTCAAGCTTTGCACGGGATTTTAATTCGGCTTGCTCGCTCTCGGATCGGAGCTCACAACTCAATTCGCCCCCGACAACAGAGAGAGAGATCTTCATTCAGCATCACGTGCGTGCACTAGTAGCCTGCTAACAATGACAGTGCCGGACAACGGCGAGACCGCGCCCCAGCTCGGTCTCGACTCCGGTGAGACGCTCATGGCGCAAGGCCCTGCCGCCTTCCACGACTTCGTCGCCAAGAAGGTCGAGCCGGCCATGGGACGCAGCCTCCCGCAGATGGAAGTGCGATGCAAGGAAGTCTCGCTGGTCGCCGAGGTCTCCGTCGTGCAGCGCTCCGCCAGCGTCAAGTCCGAGCTGCCGACCATCTACAACAGCGTCAAACACGTGGTGCAGAAATTCACGGCCAACCGGAACGTGACGAAGCGCCATATCCTCAACCGTGTGAGCGCCGTCTTCGAGCCCGGCACGGTCACGCTGTTGCTTGGCCAGCCCGGATCAGGCAAGTCGTCGCTTCTTAAACTGCTAAGCGGACAGTTCCCGATGGAGAAGAACATCAGCGTGGAGGGCGAGGTCACGTACAACGGACGGGCTCAGCAGGACGTTTTGACACGACTCCCGCAGCTTGCAGCCTACGTGCCGCAGCGCGACAAGCACTTTGCTGCGTTCTCAGTCAAGGAGACGCTCGAGTTCGCGCACACGTGTTGCCCAGAGGAGCTCGTCTTCAGGAACGGTGAGGGGTTTCTCTCACGAGGCACTCCCGACGAAAACGAGGCGGCACGACGAACGGTGGCGGCCCTGAATGAGCACTACGCAGATGTCATCGCGAAGCAATTGGGTCTTCAAAACTGCAGAGAGACCGCGCTTGGCGATGAACTACGACGTGGTGTGTCCGGTGGCGAGCGCAGACGCGTAACCACGGGCGAGATGGAGTTCGGCATGAAGTACGCGGCGTTCATGGACGAGATCAGCACGGGTCTTGACAGCGCAGCCACCTTCGACATCGTTGCCACGCAGCGCGACATCGCCAAGAAGCTGCACAAGACGGTGGTGATGGCGTTGCTGCAGCCTGCGCCGGAGGTGTTCGCGCTCTTCGACAACATCATGCTGCTGAACGACGGCGAAGTGATGTACCATGGACCTCGCGAGCAAGTGCTGCCGTACTTTGAGAACTTGGGCTTCGTGTGTTCACCCGACCGCGACGTCGCCGACTACCTCCTGGATCTCGGTACAGATGAGCAGTACCAGTACGAGATCGCGACAGCAGGAACGCACCTTTCGCAGCAGTGTCCAGCCCCGCGTCTAGCGAGTGAGTTTGCCGAGCTCTTCCAGCAATCGCACATCCACCACGAGACGTTGTGTGCATTGGAGTCGCCCATGAGCATTGAACGCGCGAAGGATGCCAAGGAACATATTGACAAGATGCCCGAGTTCCGACAGCCCTTCTGGTCGAGCGCCTGGACGCTGACCCGCCGTCAGACGACGATCGCGCTCCGCAACACTGCTTTCATGCGTGTGCGCGCCTTCATGGTGGTCTTCATGGGGCTTGTCTACGCTAGCACGTTCTACCAAGTCGACCCGGCCAACGTGCAAGTGTCGCTAGGCGTGCTGTTCCAAGGTACCATGTTCCTGCAGTTGGGGCAGGCGTCACAGATCCCGTCCTTCATCGCGGCACGCGAGATCTACTACAAGCAACGGCGTGCGAACTTCTACCGAACGGCATCGTTTGCGATCGGGTGCTCCGTGGCGCTTATCCCGACGGCTGTGGGCGAATGTGTCGTCTTCGGTTCGTTGGTGTACTGGATGTGCGGCTTCATCGCGGAGGTGAGCTACTTCCTGTTCTTCCTGCTGGCGATGATCTTGACCAACTTGGTGTTCTGCGCGTGGTTCTTCTGCGTGACGGCCATGTCGCCCAATTTCAACATCGCCAAGCCCATGTCCACGTTCTCCATCGTCTTCTTCATCGTGTTCGCCGGCTTCGTGGTGCCCATGGGTCGCATCCCGAGCTTCCTCGTCTGGGTCTACTGGATCAACCCGATCGCGTGGTGTCTGCGCTCCGTGGCTGTGAGCCAGTACCGCTCGCCAATCTTTGACGTTTGTGTGTACGATGGCGAAGACTACTGCTCGCTGTTCAACATGACCATGGGCGAATACTCGCTCTCCCAATACGACGTGCCGTCGGACAAGGCGTGGGTCTGGTCCGGCGTGGCGTCCCTGGTCTTCGCGTACGTCTTCTTCATGGCGTTTGGCAGCTACGTGCTTGAGCACAAGCGATACGACGCTGCTGTAGCAGTCGTCGCTGTGGTTACCAGCGTTGTCGAGAGCGCCAAACTTGATGCGGAGGATGACAAGCACCACGAAAGTGACGCGGGCTACGCACTGGCCACGACCCCACGAGCTGCAGCGGATGCTTTCAACCTGGAGGAAAGCTCGGCTGACGTTGTGGTCTTGAACCTCCACGAAGAGCACGACAAGATGTTTGTCCCCGTGACTCTGGCCTTCAGGGATCTCTGGTATTCCGTGCCCAGTCCGGCTAACAAGCACGAGTCCCTCGACTTGCTCAAGGGGATCAGCGGCTACGCACTTCCAGGCACCATGACGGCACTCATGGGGTCATCTGGAGCTGGTAAAACTACACTCATGGACGTGATCGCTGGCCGGAAAACGGGAGGCGCCATTCGCGGTGACATCTTGTTGAACGGCTACCCAGCCACCGAGTTGGCTATCCGTCGATGCACGGGCTACTGTGAGCAAATGGACATTCACTCGGAGTCGTCAACCTTTCGAGAGGCGCTCACGTTCAGTGCCTTCCTGCGTCAAGACAGCGGTGTGTCCGAACGCGCCAAGCTCGCGGCAGTGGAGGAATGTCTCGATCTGCTCGATATGCGTGTGATCGCTGACCAAATCATCCGTGGGCGCTCGCAGGAGCAGATGAAGCGTCTAACCATCGGCGTCGAGCTGGCAGCACAACCCAGCGTGCTGTTCCTCGACGAGCCTACCAGCGGACTGGATGCCCACTCGGCCAAGGTCATCGTGGACGGCGTGCGCAAGGTGGCCGACAGCGGACGCACTATCGTGTGCACGATCCATCAGCCTTCGTCAGACGTCTTCTTCCTGTTTGACAGCCTCCTGCTGCTGAAGCGCGGCGGCGAGATGGTGTTCTTCGGTGAGCTGGACAACGCGCAGCCAGACGATCGCGCATGTGGCCACCTGATCGACTACTTCGAGGCGATTCCTGAGGTCCCGAGACTCTCGCACTGCCAAAATCCTGCAACATGGATGCTCGAGTGTATTGGTGCCGGCGTTGCGGCCGCTGCTGAGAACTCGGCTACGACCTCTGCTACGAGCGTCAACTTCGCCCAGCTCTTCCACGCCAGTCCAGAGCAGGAGGCCCTCCTCGGAGGTCTCAACCAGCCTGGTGTCGCCATCCCAGAGCCCGAGCAGCTCGGACAGCTCCATTTCAGCAACAAACGCGCGGCTACCTCTGCGACGCAGCTACGTGTGCTGGTGGGGCGATTCCTTACCATGTACTGGCGCACGCCGTCGTACAACTTGACTCGCTTCATCGTCGCCGGTGGCTTGGGCTCGGTGTTTGGTCTGGTGCTGGTGAACGGCGCGTACACGACGTACCAGGGACTCAACGCAGCGGTCGGAGTCATCTTCATGACCACGCAGTACAACGGCATCGCTGCCTACGTGGGTGCGCTTCCGTTCACGGCCCATGAGCGCGCTCCGTACTACCGCGAGCGCGCCTCTCAGACGTACAACGCGCTCTGGTACTTCGTTGGCGCGACGGTGGCGGAAATCCCGTACGTCTTCTTCAGCGGCTTCCTGTTCACGGCCATCTTCTACCCGTTGATAGGCTTCACGTCCCTCGTGACCGGCGTGCTCTACTGGATCAACCTGTCGCTCTTCGTGCTCATGCAAACGTACTTGGGTCAGCTGCTCGTGTACGCGTTGCCCAGCGTGGAGGTGGCCGCGATCGTGGGCGTTCTGGTGAACGCCACGTTCCTGTTGTTCTCCGGCTTCAACCCGCCTGCCGGATCCATCCCGACCGGGTACCAGTGGCTCTACCACATCACTCCGCATCGCTACAGTTTATCCATATTGATCTCACTCCTGTACGGCGACTGCCCCGTGGAGCCCACGTACGACGAAGCCGCGCAGATGTACGTCAACGTCGGCCCGGAGCTCGGCTGTCAGCCGTTAGAGGGCACGCCGCTATCGATCGGTCACATCACCGTCAAGGGCTACGTGGAAGAGGTGTTCAACATGAAACGCGACGAGATGTGGACCAACTTCGGGTGCGTCTTCGTGTTCCTCGCCGTCTTCCGCGTGCTGTCGCTGCTGGCGATCCGC
>LGTU01000546.1:0-24397 GCA_001314425.1 Phytophthora pluvialis | reverse complement strand
GAAACGGATTCAAACCTGGTTTGAACGGGAATTTTGGTTTGGTTTGAACGGGGCCTGGATTGGTTTGGTTTGGTTTGGTTTGTTCAGGGCGTGAGTATCACCATCGAGAACCTTTCCCTGCCGTCCAACGGAGACGCGATAACCGCACGTACAGCATGCTCTTAGCGGCCGACATCCAAAAATTACTGGCATGGTGCTGTATCTGCACCTTAAAAGGACTTTGAATTGCGCTCTGCAAATCCATCATCCTGAAACTGCGGCTGATGTTTCCGCGGTGTCTATCAACGAGCTCGCGTCACTCATTCTTCACAAAGAGCACGCGCCATGAGCTCGCCTCGCATTTGGCCATCACAGCGGCTGAGTCCGTCCATTTCTTCTGGACGCCAACTTCGGAACCTCCAGCGGGCACTGGGTCTACCACTTCAACAAGTCGCAGTTCTGCGTCAACACGGGCATCTTCGACGACAAGGAGTCCGCGCAGTGGGCGGCCTGCCACAGACTGGCAACTTCACCGGCAATCGCGCTTTCGTCGCCTTCCACACGGACGGCGACTGCGCTGGCACCGTCCGCGCGTGGCCAACGGCCGAGAACAACTTCCCCAGCAACTTCGCGCTGGACGGTGTCGACAAGCACATCTCGTCCTTCACGGTCTGGCAGACCAGCGACAAGGTCGAAGAAGTCGCGCCGGACCCGCGATTCCTCACGTCCCAAGTCAGCACGATGTAGCCATTTCGCAATCGCCAACTTCAACATGTACCTGTCAGTATGTATACAAGTCGTATCGTCAACATCCTTAATACAACACTTTCAAGCAAATAGCTCATAGTTAACGGTTTCAAAAGTACATACCCCACCAAAGAAGGTGGCTACATTGACTAGTCGTCTCCTTTCACGATCTTGTGTCCATGACAGCGAGGACTCACAGCTGCACTCCAGACCCCGCCAAAGCATCCGCGGCCATCACTTCCCGATTCCCCTCGAGCCGCGCAATGGTCAGCGCCTCCATCCTCTCGCCCACGCGGTCGCTGCTCGCGCCGCTGCTCCGCCTTTGGACGGACCTGCCGCGTCGTCGCAAGCTCCTGCGTTGGCTCTTCGGCGGCACCAGCGGGGCCGTCGCGCTCCTGCTGGTCCTCGAGGCCACTCGAGGCTTCTGCCGCACTCCGCTAGAGACCGCGCAGCTACTCGCGGGCATCTCGTGCGCGCTCTACCGCATCACGGTGCAGTTCGTGGCGCGGGGCTTCAAGCCCAAGTTCCCCAAGTGGACGCTGCGCTACGAGCTGCTGCACGGACTCATGCGCAGCGCCGCCGACAGGTTCGGCGAGCGCATCGTGGACGTGCAGCACGCGCGCGCGATTCGTCAGCACACGGCCGTGTTTGGGACGTTCCTGGGCTGTTTCGCGCGCTGGCAGCACGGGTTGCGCCTCGAGAGCGTGTGTCTCAATGGGCTCGAGCACGTGTGGCTTAAGTCGTCGAGCAGCGACAGCAGTCGGAAGAGGCTCGTGCTGCTCTTCTTCCATGGAGGCGGATACGCGGTGCTGAGTCCGAGGATGTACATCTCGTTCTGCAGTGCATTGGCGGGCGCCATCAAGCACGAGCTCGGCTCGGACGACGTGGACGTTGACGTGTTCCTGGCCAACTACCGCAAGCTGCCGGAGCATCAGTTCCCCGTGCCGGCGGAAGACGCTGTCGGCATGTACGAGTACTTGCTGCAGCACGAGAAGCTGGAACCGTCGCAGATTATACTGGCAGGGGACAGTGCCGGGGGAGGATTGGTGATGTCCACACTGCTGCGCGTTCGCGACGGGCTGTCGAGCTGGAAGGCGAAGCTGCCGCCCCCGCTGGCGGCGCTTGTCATGTGTCCTCTGGCTGATCTCACGTGGAATGAGGACCAAGTCGCGAGCCAGCACTGCGTCCTGCCGCTCAACATGACCGCTGCTAGTGTGCTCTCGTACCATCCGACGCGCGACGACCCGAGCACGTGGGCGGACGCCTCCCCAGTGCATTGCGATCTGCAGGGACTCCCGCCTGTGTTCCTGCAGGCTGCGAGTCTTGACACTCTGTTCCAGCATTCGGTGCGTCTGGAGGCAAAAGCCAAAGCTGACGGGGTTACGAACTGGGAAGTGGACATACACGAAGGTGTACCGCACGTGTTCATGGTTATCCCAGGTTATGTGTTGCCTTATGCTCGAGTTGGTGTCCAGAGGATGGCAGCATTTGCAGCCAAGCAGTTCATGAGTGGGAACTGTAAGGGGGGAGCTGCAGTGGGGGTTGATGGTGTAACTATCGACGAGAGCTCACCCTCTGCAGCCGCATAGATAGCAGGATACCGTCTATGGGAGCAACACCCGGCTTTCCGCTGACAACTTCGTCCATATCTGACTTTCTTAATACGTGCATGTACGTAAGAGCCAACAGTCGTTAAACGCACCGTTTGCTTTATTCTCCAAGCTGCTTCCATGAACCACGAATGGTGTTGGTGGTGCAGCAGTAGTTTCTATTCTTCAACGACTAGCTTTCAGTGCCCACACAGCATTGAATCAACCTCCTTGAGAACGTTGAATATGATAACTATGTAGTAGGCACAACCTCAAACGCGCACTTCACCAACTATGCTAGCTCTAAGTACTTAGTACTTGTATTCCACAAGCGCGAGCATCCTGAAATATCGGCAGATCAGGCATCAACCTGTCCCATCCGACTATTGCAAAAGGAGCTCGCCTGCACGCTGCACTTGAACATCTGTGATGGTCACGTTCGGGGGCTGTCTAGCGCGTGACGACAGGGATGCCGCACCTGCAGACACGAGAGCAGTATTGAGCATCGATACCACAGCATGAGGGTTCGTAGTTTGTCAGTGCAATACCGGCAATGGTTTTTCACTGTCAAAGTTGATTGCGTCCTTTCGCGATATATTGCTGGAGGTCAGTCCAGTCAAGGTTGCGTTAGCTACATGGTTGCTTGGGCTTGACGGGCTAGTTTCATTCGGTAATTCTCCAATTCGACGCCAAGCATATATATTTCTCACTCCACCTCTACCAATTGTAAGGCGGATCAAGCTGGTGAGGACCACCGTGAGCTTTCAATCCTCCGGACTGACTGCAGGAACCTCCGTGACGGCCGTCAGGTCGTCATGTTGAAGCCGTACTTCCACGCTCATGATGCGACCGGAAATGCAGCATCTATCTTCACCTTGCTGTCCTGCGAGCCAAACGGACTATGACGCCGATAGGCCAGTCTGATAAGTCGCATAGAGCACCCCCTCTCCAAGCAGACCGCTTGAAGCAGTGCACGCTGCTCGATTACAAACCCCGCAGCCAAAATGTTTAGAACCAATGTAGACAGGATTCAAGTTCAGGCCATTTGTTAGGTCGTATAAAGTATGGAATGAACTCGAAAACGATTCCAGACAACTTCCTCCAAACCATTTGTGATAAATGCTAACTGCTATCCATAATATCCAGGCCCGAGGTTGAAGGAATCGATCTCTTCTTTTTTTTTACACAGGAGTTGCATGGACACTAAGTGGGTGTGCTTCTGTCTAGTTGCTGCAGAAGATTCGCTTTCTACTTCAGCCTTGTTGCTGTCGCTTACGACCGGAGTTGCGTCGAGCCGTCGAGTCCTCAGTATCAATGAGTGTTTGTTACTTTGCAGTTAGCTGCAGGCACCCAACTACTCGGTAACAAACACGCTAAATATATTAATCAGCGAGCACTGCTCGCAAGACCGTTCCGCAGGTGCAAGTGATAGTGCCCGTCTGGTAATTCCCGTAGGTATCTCCCAACTTGTTGAATGTAAACGTATCGGCTTTGAGAGCCGCAATGCCCCCCAAGATCAACGAGATCCACAATAACACTACGGCGCGGCATCTGCGTGAGCGCCAACTTCGCCATGCATTGGGTTCTCGGAAAAAAGGAACGCGCCTCTGGGGATATGCCCTCCTCGCTTTCGACGAGTTTATTTCATGCATCCTGGGCTCCCGGTTGGTAGTGCTACGTGGCTCGACAAGCAGGCCCCTTACCAACGCGGCAGCAGATCCGATATCCCTATAGCAGCGACGACCTGAATCGCAATCCCCACCGAGTGTCAACCGCGATACGCGCCTTCCTCTTCCAGACAAGGCGTAGCAGTCGCGATGCTTCATCGACTTGGGCGCCCGTAGTTGCGATAACCACCAAGAACAGCCTCGAACCTTGCGCCGCAATTGCGGTCGGCGTCCGAGCTGGCAGGGCTCCAGGCAGCACCCCACGCTCACACATCCACGAGCACCCGGATGTCACGTTGCAATACGACTTACTTTGTAGCAGCTCGTCACTGAGAGGCGCAACTCATGACCACGAACGGCTCCCACCCGCATGGGCTCCTCTATGAAGCTTCTCCGGCAATGAAATGAGCGCGCGTCGAGTGGATGCCGGCGCGGAATCAGCTTGCGAGCACCTGGGCTGCTTCAAATCCTTCGGGTGCGCGAATGAATGAGCAAGCCATCTGGCTGCAACGAGCGACTTTGGTGCTTGGATTCCCCATCCTTTCCTCGCATTGGCCGAAAAACACGCGCCTGTGCCACATCACCGGCACATCGAGCTCGCAAATCTTCTGCTTCCGCTTTGCCGTGCTGTCTTGCAGGTTGAAGTCGCCGGCAGGAACAACCATCCGACGGGATTGTTCACCGCGATCGATGGGTCGTCTCGTGAAAGATTTGAAGGTGTCGGCGTGAAGAGCATCACGGCCATGGAGCCCAAGGCCCCAGGAAACACGCCCGTCGTCCGCGTCACTTGAGCCGTTCACGCCACGGCGCGACTTGTGGTGCTTGGCGGGTGTCCACTACAGGCGCCTGGTCGCCGATCATTTCCGGACTTGCAAGCTGCGAGCAACGAGCGCCAACATGGTTGCGGTGTTAACCGACACGATGAAGCTGCGAGCTCCGTGGGGAATGCTGAAACGCGTCTGGGCTGGGCCGGAGCGGCGACGCCTGATCCTGCGACTGCTCTTCGGTGGTGCGACCGGAGTCCTGATGGCGGCGGTTCTTCACGAGACGTTCAAGGGCATGTGCAGCTCGCCGTGGGAGGCTGTGCGCTTGATGGCGCGCCTGGTCGCCGTCGTCGGCTCCACCATTGTCGGGTTCGTGGCGCGGGGCTGCCAGCCCCAATTCAAGAACTGGATGCTCCGCTTCGAGATCCTGCGAGCTGTGATCCGAGAATGCACTCGAGGCCCCCGTGGCGAGCGTATGGTGATCGACGCCAAGCACGCGCGGGTGATCCGCTCGCAGAGTGCTGCGTTCGGGACTGTCCTGGGGTGGTACGCTTGTCGACAGCACGGTCGGCGTCTCAAACCGGTTCAAGCCAACGGACTGGAGCACGTTTGGCTGCGGTCCGCAGCTCCACGAACGCCCGCGACCAAGCGGTTCGTGGTGCTCTACGTCCACGGCGGAGGCTTCGCAGTCATGAGTCCACGACTCTACATCGCCTTCGGAGCGACCCTCGCCGTCGCTATCGAGAAGGAGCTCCGTCAACGCCTCGACCTCAACGACGCCGTTCAAGTCGACGTCTTCCTGGGCAACTACCGCAAGGCACCGGAACACTGCTTCCCCACGCCTCCAGAAGACACAGTCGCGGCGTACAAGCACCTGCTCCACACGGAGGGCATCCCGCCGGAGCAGATCATCCTCGCGGGCGACAGTGCCGGCGGAGGACTCGTCATGTCAACTCTGCTGCGAATGCGTGACGCGAGTCGGGAGCACTTGCCTCTAGCTGCCATCCTAATCTGCCCCGCGGTCGACCTGTCGGAGATCGAGACGCAGGGCGACGTGGAGGCCTCATCAGCGCACTGTCTTCTGTCTCCAGAGATGATCGCTGCTGGTCGACGCGGGTATCACGCGACGGCGTCCGACCCAACGACGTGGGCGGACGCTTCATCCGTCCACTGCGATCTGCGTGGACTTCCCCCCGTGTTTGTGCAGGCTGCGAGTCTCGACTACATCTACCAGCACTCGATCCGCCTGGCACAGAAGGCAACGGCGGATGGCGTGACGAACTGGGAGCTGGACGTCCACGAGCACCTGCCGCATGTGTTCTCCATCTTCCCGTCCTACGTCCTGCCGTACGCGCAGGTCGGCGTTCAGAAGGCGGCAGCTTTCGCTGCGAAGCAATTTGTCAAGGCTCCTGGATGTGCTGATGCCCCCACTTCGGGTTTAACTGCGACTGCAGCGTAGTTTGTTTGGTATTGCTAGAGAACGTGATACAAGTGTTTTTTTTTATGAATACCATGGCGAATATGTAGTTGGCGCTTTGTGAAGCTGCTAGCGCAACTTCATCGAGTTTTTCATCGCCTGTCGAGTGCGTTCCCATTCCTCTTCGTCACTGTTTGCATCGCTTCCGTCCGAGTCAATAGCGGAGACTTTGGCTGCTTCTTGCTGCTGAGAATGCCTTTCGATCGCGTTGGTCGGCGCCGGCGCTATCAAATTTGCGTCGTGAAGGTCCTGCAGGAAGACCTGGTAATTGTCGTCGTCGTGCCTTTCAGGACTCGCCACCAAGTTCTTCGCCTCGACGTCGACACTAGCGATCGCGTCCGGGTCCGTCAAGAACGCGAGCACCCACTGCATCTCACTGCGAGCGTCCTTCGCGTCTGCAGTCGACGAACCAGTCGCGTCTTGAGGTTCCTCGCTCGGTGGCAGGGTGCTCAGCAACTCATCCAGCTCCGCGTCCGACACCGTCAACTCGAGTCGAGGGCCCGCTTCAGGGACAACAACGTAGCCATCTTCCTCTTCAGCAAGCGTATTAACTGCCTCGTGAGTCTCCGGACCCGCTTCGTCTTCCTGCTCCTCCTCGGTCGGGTTCAAGGCCATCCACTGCTCCTGGCATTGGTTCGCCGTCAGCGCCAGCTCCCCGTCGCCACGCCACAGACGCAGCTTGGTGGCCTGCTGGCAGAACAATTCACCGGCCGCCTCGAAGTCGTAGCCGCTGGCGAACACGCACTGGTTCAGCAGATCGTTGAGCTCGCGCGTCCACTGCATCGCTTCAAGATCGCGCTTGTCCCTCCAATCACAAGATCACTAAGTCCGACCACCGCCCATTTTGACACGCGACCGGCTTCTGATGGCCGGCGAGCGCATGCGATCCGTGCTGTGGGCTGACGGCGGCCTGCAGCTCATCGACCAGCGCAAGCTGCCCACGGAGCTGGTGCTGATGCGCTGCGAGACGGTGGAGGCCGTCACGCGCGCCATTGCGGACATGGCCGTGCGTGGCGCGCCCGCGATTGGCGCGGCCGGCGCGTTCGGCCTCGCGATCGCGGCCAAGACCTTCCGGACCACGGCGCGCAGCACCAAGGACGAGCTGCTCGAGGCCGTGGAGCAGGCCAAGGCCGCCATTGACGCGGCGCGACCCACGGCCGTCAATCTGACGTGGGCGACGGCGCGCGTGGTCAAGGAGCTGCGCGCCACGGCGCAGACGGACGCGAGCGTGGCCGACTTGGCGGCGTACGCGCTCACGGTGGCGCAGGCGCTGGCCGAGGAGGACGTGGCCATCAACAGGCGGCTAAGCGAGTTCGGAGCCGAGGTCGTGCCGACGGGCGCCAACATCCTGCACCACTGCAACACCGGCGCGCTGGCCACCGTCGACATCGGCACGGCGATCGGCGTCATCTACGAGTGCCACGCGCAGGGCAAGAACGTCCACGTGTGGGTGGACGAGACGCGTCCGCGTCTGCAGGGCGCGCGCCTCTCGGCGTGGGAGCTCATGCGCGAGGGCGTGCCGCTCCACCTCATCGCCGATAACGCCGCGGGCTACCTCATGCTGTCGGGCAAGGTGGACGTGGTGCTGTTCGGCGCCGACCGCGTCGCGGCCAACGGCGACGTCGTGAACAAGATCGGCACGTACAAGCTGGCCGTGGTGGCCAAGGAGAACGCCGTGCCCGTGTACGCGTGCGTGCCCACGAGCACCATCGACTTCAACTTCCTCGACGGCACGGGCATCCCCATCGAGGAGCGCGACGCCGACGAGGTGGCCTGCATCCGCGGCGTGCGCATCGCGCCCGAGGGCTGCCCCGTGTTCAACCCGGCGTTCGACGTTACGCCTAATCGCTACCTGACCGGCATCATCACGGAGGAGGGCGTGTGCTACCCGCCGTTCGAGCAGAGCCTCGCAAAGGCCGTAGCCGCGGCCGAGAAGCGCCGCGCCCAGGCCTAGCTAATCAAGCAAGGTGATAATGAACTGCAGCTCGACGGGTTGCCGCCGAGCACCTAAGACGTGTACGTGTGTGTGCATTCCCTATATTTTTGCGTGTCTTCTTCCACAGGGACTGCAGCACTCCTGGCCGTATTGTGCTCAGGAGGAGAACCTTCAACATGTCTGTACGCGAGATCAGATCCCTTGGCCGTCCGTGACCGAGTCGGTCGTCCACACGCGAGGTACCCATGTCCGCTATTGCATGACCATTGGTCATTGACCAAGCTGCGACACCAAGGAAATCCTCCACGACCAACAATGACCAACGCACCAAGTCGAACGAAAACGGCGAAGGTGTCAGCTACAGTCGATGGCGCCCTGAGTATCTGTCGGGCAAGCCCGCAGAGCCGGCACGACAATCCCAACGACTAAAGGGGTCATTCGGCTCGCTGCATTGCCAACGCATTGGCAATGGCGCGCTCCCTTCTGTTGTCAAGGCGAGTGGGATTCATCAGCATGCGTGCGCTCTGCAGACGGAGCAAAGAGGTCTTCGCCGGCATGGCTTCGCCCACCAGCTGTCGGCGCTGCGGCCTCACTTGCGGAGGTCAATGGAGGGCGAGCGGCTCGGCTCGCCGACGGGATCATTTGCGTTTCTGCGAGGTCCCCGCGACGTCTTCCAGCTCGAAAGGCTCCAGCTCCAGTTGATCATGCTCGCCAAGGTCGGTCGCTTGCAGTCCGTGCTCAAGGCGACGCCATGGGCGATAAGCACCGCGCTGGTGCTCGCGTGGTCCGATCCGCACCGCCGCTACAAGCTCCTGCTGCTGCTGTTCGGCGGCGTGGGTGCCATGGTCGTTCTCAAGGTGCTGCACATTGCGATGCGCGGGCTGTGCAAGAACCCGCTGGAGGGTGTGTGCCTGGTCGGCAGGCTGCTGCACGCCTTCGCCAAGACCGTCCTGCAATTCGTCGCTCGAGGATTCAAGCCCATTTTCCCGCAGTGGACGCTGAGGTTCGAGCTGTTCCGGATTTTCATTCGCGTCGGAATGGAGCTGCACGGCGAGCGCGTGCTTGGAGACGAGAGCTACGCGTCCATCGTTCGTGAGCAGAGTGAGTGGTTCGGCACCTTCTGGGGTCGCAAGGCCTGTCGGAAAGCGGGCAAGCGCTACGAACCGGTAACGATCAACGGGCTGGAGCATATCTGGCTGCGGTCAGAGACGCCCCGGAAGCCAAACACCAAGAGACTCGTGGTCCTGTACGCTCACGGAGGCGGATTCGCCATCATGAGTCCGAGACTGTACATCCACTTCAGCAATGCCCTGTGCAGCTTCATCGAGAAGGAGCTGGTTCATCAACTTGGTCCGAAGGCTGCCAGCAAAGTGCACGTGGAGATCTTCCTCGCCAATTATCACAAGGTGCCCAAGTACAGCTACCCGACTCAACCACAAGATATCGTCAAAGTGTACGAACACTTGCTCTACCACGAAAACTTGGACCCCTCTCAAGTTGTGCTGGCGGGTGACAGTGCCGGCGCTGGATTGATCATGTCGGCCATGCTGAGAGAGCGTCGTACGAAGCCCCACCTCCTTCCGCTGTGTGCTGCTCTGTTGTGTCCCTACGTCGATCTCACGGGCGATGAACTTCCGTCGTCAAGTTGCATCTTGACCCCTGAATGCTGCAACGCCGTGCTAAAAGCCTACCACCCGTCGATCGAGGACCCCACCAAGTGGGGCGATGCCTCGTCCGTCCACTGCGACCTCCGCAACCTGCCTCCGGTGCTCGTTCAGTCCGGAGATCTCGACAGCATCCACCAACACGCAGTGCGTTTGGTGGCCAAAGCTAAAGCTGACGGTGTCACCAACTGGGAATACGACCTGCACAAGACCATGCCCCACGTCTTCCCCATCTTCCCGGCGTGGTTCCTGCCACACGCTGACGAGGCCATCCAGCAGACGGCTGATTTCATCGTCCGACAACTTCGCCCGACCTTGAAGACCAGCAGCGGCTTCAACCCCGCCGCCTTTTTTGCGTGAATTAAAGAGCGCTTGTCGGTACCGACGCCACAGTTAAGTCAATCAAAACTCCATGTAACCTTATACTTCCCAGTCGAGCTCGGACCCAGCAACCACTTGTGGTATTCGAGGAACTTTGCTGGGGGTTGAATGTGTCGTTGAAACTTGTAGCTTGCGACTTGAATGCTGCACAAACATCATACCGCAGTACTCCATTGTCGAAGAGAAAGCCCCCACGCGCCAACGACGTGTAGCTTCATAAATAATGCGACTTTCATCATTTGCGTCTTTTGTATTGTCGCTTCCTGGGCGGATATTTTGCTGTAGTCGCGCTTTCCTTTTTCTTGCGCTTGGCATGTTTTTCAGGTTGTTCCACGTGCATTACGCTAGCGTCAAGACCGATTTCCTCACTGAGAACCTGCAGCCAAAGTAGCTGCTTGTCACTGAGACGATCACGAGGCCCCTTCACTTCCACTAGCTTCAGGTGTGCGACGTAGCTGCCATCCTTCAAGAGGTCAAGAACATGCTGCAGCGGTTGCTCATCAAGCTTGTCTTCTGAAGTCGCCTCCTTCGAATCCTCCTCTTCTACCGACACCGCATTCGAGTTGGTTTTCTCGTTCATGTTGAGCTCCTCATCCATTCCGCAAAACGCATGAATGTTCAGACAACCATAGCTGTCAGTTGTCCATTGTGATGGTGGCGGAACACGATCATCCTCAGGTCCGGGGGACTCAAGTCTCAAGAGGAGAAGATCAGGCAGACCATTCTGAGCCTGGTGGAATTCCTTTGACGTGGCCATGTAGCGCAGTAGCTTGGCCAGCTGCGTTCGACCAATTGCTGCAATAGTAAGCAAATGAAAATGGAGCGATGCATCGTCGTCGCTTGGCCAATGCACGAACCGAGTCACTTTTCCGAACTCTAAGCTCCATCTTGTCACGAATGATGCCAACAACTCCTCCATGGTCCATTCATCTGTCACTTGAGCTATCCGACGCTCAATAAGATCGCGTCGAGTTTCATAAAACACATCAGCGTAGCCGAAATCAAGCGGTGCTGACTGGAATGGTGTCTGGAAGACATTCAGGATACTTGCGTAGAGGATGTCCCACATCAAGATGCCAAACAAATTTCCAAACACCATACCTTCTGAGTGGACTCCGTACCACCCTCCGATTTTCGTATTGTCTTCAGACGCTTCATCCACAGGGTGATGATCCCGGTAATATTGCAAAACAAGTTGTTCAACCGTGCAAGGTTCATCATCGTAGCCCACAAACCGCGATTTTTCGCCCGTTTGACGGTTTAGAGGACGGCCCACGACGTGGTTCTGGCGATATTCATAGGTAGGTAGAGCCGCAGCAGGTCCCGCTTTCCCTTCGTCCGCATCATCTTCATTGACATCCATGCTTGGGGTAATCAGGCTGGTTCCAGTACTTTGCAGTAACAGATCATCAGTGGACAATGACTCAACCCGTATCCTTTCATCACGGTCCTTTTGGCGATCCAATCGATTCAAACGTCTTTGAAGTGCAATTCGGTCTGCCGCGAGCACATGTGGATCCTGTAGAGCATTCACACAAGCATCTCTCGCTTGATCTCTACACGTCAAGTGCTCCAAGTTCAAGGCAAGGCGATCCCACCAGTATCCGCGCTTTCGCTCAAGAAATGGTGCGGCTAACAGCTCGTTTAGTAGCAAGGTGGCGATCTGGTATTTCCGCATCTTCTCATACAAGGTCACAGCAATGTGCAAGATACGAACGAGGTGATAGCCGGCATTGCACTTGGAGAAGTAAACAGGAATCCCCGAGTTGCTGTACGCTGCCGCCATCATCCACTTCAGATATGCCTGGAGACAGCCTCTGCTAGCCAGCACCAAGTCATCCAGGGACTGCATCCTTTCGATCTCGCAGTAGAATTGCTTCCAGCTGCGCATTTGCCAGTTTGCAGACTCTTTATCCTCCACCTTTCGAGGCGGCACAACTACAACGCACTCGTCTTCGGTTTCTGTGGCCTCTTCATCTTCATAGAGAATGAACAGAAGTCTCTGAAAAGCAAGAAACACAGGCGGGCCATCCGAGAGCATCCACTTGAGCTCAAGATCCGGTTCCTGATACTCCTTCTCAGGCGTCACGATTTGGATGCACTGTTCAACTACGCTCATGATGCGATGCAGCTGGTACGCCACCTCGAAGCTCACGTACGCTTCCGCCGATGGGAATACTCGATGAGAGTTGAGCCTTTGCGTCGTCGTTTCGTCACCACTCGAGCACGTGGTCTGTTTGTACTCGGGATACGCGGCTTTCTTGAAAAACACCATCAGGCCCGGCCACTGCGTCGGCTCCTGCCGCAACTTGTGCGTCGCCAAGGCTATGAGCTGCCTCACGCTCTCAAGCTGCGGGGGCATCAGCGACGTCGCGTTGAACGGCGGGGTCGACACAAAGTAGAACAGTCGGTGCATCCTCAGCATCAGATCTCTCGTAGCCGGCGCCATCCTCAGCGCCATCACGTCGGAGCTCTTCCTGCCTGCCAACGGGTACGACTCGAGCCAGATCTGCTGCATGAGCTGCGCCACGGGGATCCTGGACCCGTCGATGCGTCTCTGGGTCCTCGCCACCTTCTTGACCGCCGCCATCAGGTCCGCCTTGGCAATGTGCTTCCTACTGCCTGTCATCTTCTTGAACAGCGCCGCGAGTTCCGGCGCCGTAGCGCAGCGCTCGATGGCGTCGAGAGCCGCGTCTAAGCTCGCGAGCTCCTGCTGCTGCTTCCTGCCCGGAGACAGCTGCTTGTCTGCAACGGTGGCTACCGTTTTGGCCGCTTTGGGCGCCGCAGAGACCGGGAACGGGTGCAGGAAACCGGCCTCGACCATCACGTGGACGACGCCCTGCACCTTCTCGTTGACTGGCAGCTGCTGCTGCTCTTGCTTGACGTCCTCGGCCTTGAGGAAGTAGCGGAAGAGCGACGTGGTCCGGTACCACGGCCCTTGGCGCTGGAACAGGCGCGCGTACAGCTGCTGCTCGAACGGCTTGAGCTCCGTCAGGAAGCGGGACGCCACGCCCACTTCCGCCGCCGACAGGAGCGCGCGGAAGTCCCCGCGCTCGAACAGGACCGTGAACAGGACGAGCGTGAAGTGGCGCGCGTACGCGTCTTCCCACGGCGGCGGCGCGTCGTCGTCTCCCTCGGGCGCGCTCTTGACGGCAACTTCCGCCATGGATGTGAGAGTGATTGTCATCAGTTGCGTGTTAAGAGTTGGTTGCCCCCTTTTTGCGCAACTGAACCCCTATACAAAAACGTAGTGTCGAAGCTCGCGTCCCCCTTCAAAAGCGCTTCCCCCTCTAAAGCGCTCGACCGATCGACCGCCGAGTGATGGCCACGCCGGGCGTCAATTTGCCCCCAACCAAGCGCCGCGCCGACGCCTCCGACGCCAGCGATGCCGCCGCCGCCTTCGTGACCGACGCGGACGTCCCCCTCGCGCTCAGTGCGGACCCCGTCTCCGTCTCCGTCGCCACCGTCAAGCCCGCCGCCAAGCCGCGGCGCCAGGGCGGGGGCAACGGCAACCTGACCAACTACCAGCGCAAGGTCATCTGCGAGTTCTACCGCAAGAGCGGCGGCGTCATGTCGCAGAAGGACCTGGCGCAGTGGACCAAGCACGAGTTCAACCTCAAGAAGACGCCCGCGCAGTCCACGATCTCAGGCATCCTGCGGCGCCAGCACGAGTTCATCAACATGAGCTCGCTGGAGCTCGGCATCAAGAAGCGCCGCGTGGTGCAGCACCCGCAGCTCGACAGCGCGCTGGCCAACTGGGTCATCCAGATGGCCGGCCGGGGCCAGACCGTGCAGGGCGACCTCACCAAGGAGAAGGCCAAGGAGTTCGCCAAGATGCTCGGCATCCCGGACAGCGAGCAGCCCGAGTTCTCCAACGGCTGGCTGCACTCGTTCCAGCTGCGCCACAACTTCAGCTTCCGGAAGTTCAACGCCGACCACCACCAGCTCCACGCGGCCAGCGGGCTGAGCGACGACGCGGCCTCAGTCGCGGCGGCGGGCAGCGCGCGGCGCGGCGGCGCGCAGAACCCCAAGGTGCTCTACTGGACCAGCATGGAGGCGCTCATGAGCGAGACGGACAAGTACGAGCCCAAGGACGTGTTCGCAGTGGAGGAGACGCCCGTGCTGTACACGATGCCGCCCGTGCAGAACGCCCTGGAAGAAGGGCGCATGCGCTGCAAGAAGCGCTTTGTGGTGTCGCTCGCGGCGAACGCGGACGGGTCCGAGAAGCTGCAGCCGCTCTTTGTGTCGCACCACGAACACCCCAAGTGTTTCCGCAAGAAAGCGGCCGAGCAGCACGGACTGCACTACTTCTGGAACAACAAGGCCTGGATGACCGGCGTGGTCTTCTCGCGCTGGCTGCAGCGACTGGACTTCGCCATGGCCAACCAGAAGCGCCGCATCCTGCTCGTTATCAACGATATGCCCTCGCACGTGGTGGCGCACCTGGACCTCACGAACGTCGTGGTGTTCATTCTCAGCCCTGCTGTCATGCAGATGCTGAACCCCATCACATCGCGCGTCGTGACGACGTTCAAGAAGCGCTTCCGCCGCTACCACCTGCGCCACGCAATTGACAAGTCGGAGGCGACGAAGAGCACCATGTTTGACGTGGACGTGCTGCAAGCGATGAAGTGGGCCGCTGCCAGCTGGGACGAGATCACGACGGAGACGATCAAGCGTGCGTGGATCCCTACGCAACTCGTGCGGAACCGGGTGGCAATGGATGAGCACGACCTGTTGCAGGAAGAGGAAGAGGTGCTGCTGGATACGGAGCTGGAGCACCTGATGCTTTTCCTGCGTCTGCCGAACCCGGTGCCGATGATGGAGTACCTGAACGACGAGACCATGTCGGATTACCCTGTGCACGAAGATAAATTCGACGTCGTTTCCAATGTCTGCGAGGTGCCTGAGGACGAGGTGGACGAAATTATTGAAGAAAGCCCGGGCCGCACTCTGTCGCTGCAGGAGAAGCTGAAGGCGTTCCGAGATGTTCTCCACGTCCTGAAGGACCGTAGCGATGCCGATGACAGCGCTCTGAACGCCATTCGACGAGTTCAGGATGCTATCCGAATGGAAGGTCAGAAGGAAGCAATGGGTGCGCTGGGCTCCGGTGGGGATACGAAGAATGTGTTCGACCTGGACACTGGTGTCGGCGGCGAGGGCAACAACGGTTCTGGTTCTGTCCATGCGATGACGTCGCTCGAAGTCGACAGCCAGCAGCACATGGATGCGTCTTCACTCCTGGACACGTCTGAGAGCTCAGCTCTGTCTGCTGCTTCCGCTTCGCTGGCCGAGGGTGCTGGTGACCACACCAGCTCGATGCTTGGTGGAGCTGCAGATGGCGACGGCCGCCAGCATGTCAACGATACGTTCCACGCGGTGATCTAGCTGACCTTGCGGGCTCGGTGGCTTATTGATTCATGTGGTTTTGTATTTCGTTAGAGCGCAGGTCCAAGAAAATGCACTTACTTCTATCATGTTCAGTTTTGACGAGATTATCTGTGCTTGCAGCATCTGCTCGAGGTTGCTGCATCCATCTACTTCTGCAGCACGAGCATTCGGTAGCGCTCCTTCTTCTTCTTGGCCAGGTCAATCGCCAATCCAGAGCCGATGGTCTGCAGAATGGACTTGTGCTTCCGCATCTCTCGTGCAGTTTGCTCCCAGCGACGGAACGCCGGCCGAAGTTGCCGCGTCCGAATCGTGTTGATGAACATCAAGAAGATGGCACGATGTCGCTCGTACACCGTCGCCTCGCACCATTTCTCCATAGCCATCGACAAAGTTCGCCGCAGAAACTTACGCATCAACCGCTTGGAAGCAGCTTGAACGCGACGTTGCTCCTCGGAGAGCAAGTATCGTAGCGCATAGTCGGCAGCTTCCGCGACGTCGTTGCTTTTCCAGTCCGCGATAACGCTTGTCAACGTCTCCACGAGCTGCGTGCTGGCGTCTAACTCGTTGCGAGTCTCTTGTCCGACGTGGATGGCGTGCATACGGTCCAAATGAGCTTGAGCTGCAACGAGAGACATCTCCAATTCATGCAACCGAGACAAGAAGTGAACTCGGCATTCACACACACTGTCGATAAGTCCGAGTGGAGTTATCTCCGCTTCAAGCTGTGGCCTCAAGGTGACTTCATCCAGTCCGTAAGCGACATTGCCGATCGTGATCAATGCCCAGTACAGGATGCGCGATTGTTCCCGGTGATCTAGCAGTATACGCTGAATCAGAGCGAAGCCGTTGGCTTCGGCGATTCCCCACTTCACGCTTGCTACAGAGAAGGAGTGAGTTGAGCGTCATGGCAAACCGTAAGAGGGCAGTGAACTCACCGTTCTCGTATGAAAACACCGCAAGGATGTAGCAGCATTCCCCCACAACAGCAGCCTCGTGTCGATACAACTCGCGCTCCAAGAACGACAGCACGAGCTCAAGACCCGAGCAAGACTCAAACACCAGTTTCGCCGATCCGTTCTCACTCAGCACGAGCCCTATCAGCTCCAAGCACAGCAGCGGTATTTGAAGCTCCTGCGTCGACTCGCTCTTATCTTCGGTATCATCATGTGCCGTTTGTTGCTCAGTCTCGCTGACCGATTTTTGGGAGCGAAGCAAGTTCGAAAGCACTTCAAAGCGCGAGGCTTCCGTCATGAATCGCTGCGTACTCGATTGCAGACGAGTGAGCTTGAGAAAGAGTCGCAGGATAAGAGTGACAGTGACGTTGCTGTTGGGAAACCACGCGACGGAGTCAAGAAGCGCCTCTAATCCGTGGCATTCGAGCAGCTCCTGCTCGAGGTTTAGTTGATTCGAGACCGCAGGTTTCCCTCGATCGCCACACATTCCGTCCGTTTGGGTTTCCCACTCCACTCGATCAGCTTCTTCGCGCTTTTCGAGCTGAGCGTAGATCCATTGTACGCTGCGAAACTGAGTCTGTGAGTCGCTTTGCTGACGTCCCATCTGTTTGACGGCCTCCTTCACGCTGGTACAGTGTCGTAGTCGCCACGCTAACGAAATTTGTTGGAGCGTGATGAATCTCACTGCAGTGCTCCATCGACTCTTCTTCATGCAGTTCACTGCTCGACACCGTAAAGAGTACATGGTCTCATGCTGAAGGTTGTCAATGTGGTGGGTAGTCTTTGGGCCACTGTAAATACGCTCAAATGGGTCGTGGTGCAGAGTGTCGAGGGTGCCGTGGCAACACATTTCAAGCTCGTAATGTACAGGGTGGCCGCGCAAAGGCTCCCAGTCTCTTGGAAGCTGCCAATACACTTGCACACCAGTGGAAGCTACACACGAGGTCAAGATGAACGGCTCCGGGGGTGCTACGGAGCAAGAAACAGTGACGACGTGTTAGATGAAAAAGTGTACGAAGCTCTACTTGAGCAACCAGGCTGGGGATGAACGTACTTACGAGACCGAGTGCCGCGTTCAGTATCGGCTTGATGTACCAGCACCATAGCGGTGGTGGCTCCTTGGGACCAGCAAACTGTTGAATCCCTATGAGTTTGCCGCCACGCGTGAACACTCCACAACCGGCCGATCCGGTCTCCGTTCCTCGGTCGTATTGAAGATGCTGCGGGTTAATGGAGTTCGGTGCAAGTTTAGCAAGGTGTCGCTGATGCAGCACCTGGAGCTTCCCGTGAGGATGACCCACAACTTCGAGGTGGTCGCCCAAGCGTAAGCTCTCTGACTCACCACACCCAAGTTTTCGATCGTTCATCTCAAAGCGAAGCGGCTGGACGTTAGCACCGGCAGCTAGCAAGAACTGATCTTCGTTCAGAGCACAAAGCGCGAAGTCAAAGTGGGGCTTGTGCGATTTCTTCTGAGGCGACTGAGGCTGTGGCGGATGTGTGGCTCCATTGAGCGGCTGTAGTCGAGCAGCAGAGTCTTCGGGCATCTTGATGCCTGCGAAGAAAGAGTCGGCAGCAAGCACCACGGGAAAAGCGACGCGCTCATCGGCGTAATTGCAGACCGCTCGAGCTGATCGAGCAGTGCTTTCATCAGCGAGTGTCTTGCCATCGGCGAGAACGCACAAGATGCCACAGAACCGACCGATGATACCAGAGCCGTGGGGGTTCCCTTCCGACGAAAGCTTGCACACTGCCTTACGGAAGTGGAATGGCTCGATCTCCAGGTCGTCGTCGTCGTTGTTGCCGCTCGAAATGGCGCGCTTGGAGTTGGTGCCAGCAGTGCCCGGACGGCGACGGAAAAACGGCGGCTTCAGCTCGGACCGCTGCCCGGTACGCGTGTTGAGGTAGTAGAACACTCGGTTGTCAGGATCGAAGAGCTTCATGTAGTTCTCACGAACGAGCTGTCGGATCGTCTTCTTGGCGAGAAAAGCTCGGACAACGCGCTGGATGCGTTGTGCAGCCTCCTTTGGCGCTAAGTCGACGCGACCGCGAGCAATTTCGCGGTCACCGGGAAGGAACCGAACAAGCAACAGCGGCTTATCCCAAGTGCTCACGTTGGTGAGCGTGTTGACGTAGAAGTGCTGCTTGCGCATGGGGTCATAGTGCTTCTCGTAGACGCTGAGAAGCAGACGCGCCATGCGTTGACGGCCCAGGAATGCTCGGAATTGGGTTTGAAGTACACGAGCGGCACAGTCTTCTTCGTGTGCTCGCCATTCGTCCACCAGCGACGTCTTCGGGTCGGCTGAGTCGTCCGCTGCTGTCTTGCGTCTCCCATTGCCAGCACCTCGACCAGCTCCTCCTCGTCTTCCGGCACCACGCATTGGACGCTCGTGCAACCTGTTCACACGCGTAAGTTGGCAAGGCGCCTGCAACGCTTCGCGACCGCTTGGGTCGAACAGGGATGACCAGTACCAGTAGACTACTAGGAAGAGACACACAAGAGCGAGTCAATTATCGGCATCGGCGTGCTTTGGTCGTGTTTTACCTCGCTGCTGGACAGGCAGAACAGTAGGTTAGGCAGTAGGCGTCGGCACGAGGCGCTGCTGTATCCGGCGCTCGACGGTGTCCAGCTGCTTGCGTAGTGACCGTCGACGGCCCTTCCTGGCTCGGCCGCGCTCGCTCGACAGCGCGTCTTGGAGCGACGTGGCTCGCGTCTGCAGGTCTTCCAGCGAGCCGGAGACCAGCGGCAAGTGCTCGGCGCAGAAGACGTCGTCGTCGGTCTCTCCGCGAGCTTCCGCATCCTCCCGGCACGACGCACAGAGGAGCACGTGCATGCGGCAGTAGGCGCAACGGGCGCCCGACAACGTGTCGTGCGGCACGTGGCAGCGCTCGCATTGGCCCGTGACCGTCTTGTCCTCGGACGCTATGGTCACGCGCTGGTCAAAGACGAAGTTCTTGCCCTGGAAGAGGCCCCCGCCGTCCGGGAAGCGCTCGAGGTAGCGGTGGATGCCTCCTTCCAGCTGGTAGACGCGCTCGAGCCCCAAGTGCTTGAGATAGGCCGAGGCCTTCTCGCAGCGGATGCCGCCCGTGCAGTACATGAACACCTTGTCCTTCTGCTGCAGCACGGGCAGCTCGGCCCTCACCCACTGCGGGAACTGCCCGAAGCGACGGGTCTTGGGGTTCAACGCGCCTGCGAAGTGGCCGACGTTGAACTCGTACGCGTTGCGCACGTCGATGAGTGCTATCGAGTCCGGGTCGGCCTGCAGCTGCTCGGACCGGAACTGCTCGGGGCTCAAGTGTTCCCCGCGCAGACCCAAGTCGTAGGCGTCGGCCGGGAGCTCCAAGGCCACGATCTCCGCCACGACGCGCACCTGCAGCTCCGCGAACGGCTCCACTTGGGACCGACTGGTCTTCCAGTCCACGTCGGCGAATTGCGGCCGCTGCTTCATCGCGTCCACGTAGCTCTGCACACTGGCGCTGAGGCCTCCGAGCGTCCCGTTGATGCCCTCGAGAGCGAGGCGCACGCGGCCGGTGAGTCCCAACGACGCGCACAGGCGCTCGTGGGCGGCTGCGAAGGCTGCCAGCTCCTCGGGCGTCTCGCAAAGACGCACGTATTTGTAGTAGAGCACCACGACGTGCGCGCCGTCGTCCTGCCCCATGGTTGATGCTTGTCTTTGTCTTGATGCCGCCGATATCGAGATGGGAACCGCCGATACAAAGGTGGAACAGAGACGAATCAGACCATGGACGACAGAGACCAAGTGGCGACGCGAGCGCCTCGAGCTGTATGAGAAGCTGGAGCGCAGCGCCCGGGACGGCTTGAACCGCGAGGCGGTGCTTGCATCCAGGTACGCGTAGGAATGTTGAGTGCGCATTGTCGGCGGCATGTGGTCACGCGGCTATCGTTTGCTTGCTGGGTAGAGAGCTCTTCGACTTTGACGCCTCCGGGCGAGCTGTCCCGAAGGAATTCACGTTCCAGCATGAGGACGCCGCGGTGACCGTCGTGTGCGCGGAGATCCCGCAAGCTGCTGCTCGACAGTGCGGGCGCATGACGAGGAGCGTCATGAATGCGCTAAGCTTACAAGACAATGCTACCGACGTGACAGCGGAAACGAGTGTGAAGGATGTGTACGTGAGCGACCCAGGCCTCCTGCACGTGACGCTGTTTTACACGTCGCACCCGGACGACTTGGCTCCGACAAGTGCGAGCGAGCGCAAGAGCGAGCGCCTCTCACGCGAGATCTCGCTGCTGCGCGGGTTGGCGACGCAGTTCGAGCCCATCCGCATGGTCCCTGTGAAGGTGGTGCTGGCTTCGTCGGGGGCGATTCTGATGCTCTTCCAGTGCGTTCGCGCGGACCGCCGGCATGGCAATGAAGGGCGGAAGGGCGAGCAATGCTGGGAGCCGCGCGGAGTTCGGCGTGGACTTGTTGCGCCAAGGTGCTCGAGAGACGTTCCCGTTCGTGTCCAAGAAGAGTCCAAGTGCGATCATCCACACGACGCTGGCCCGCGTCATGTCGCCCGATGCTTTCGACGAGGCTGCATTGACTCGAGCCCGCGAGGCGTGCCACCGCATTTCGCAGCAGCTCGCCAGTGCTGCTGAGCTCGATGGCAACGCCTTCGTCGTGGACACGCTCTGGTATGCGGGCGAGTCGCACTTTGTCCGCCCCTCGGGGCGCACGACGGCCATATCGCTCGGGGCGGTAGCTCATCCAAGCACCGGCAACTACATGTACAGCAGTAGTTATGGCGAAAGTGTAGCCATGTCGCGACTGGCGAGGTAATCAGATCTGATTCCATTCGACAGAATTTGGGTACGTCGTCACTTCAGTTTTGGGCTCCAAGCAGAAAACGAGATGAGCTCGCCCGAGTGCAGCGAGCAGGAAGCGCAGTGGCGCCAGCAGCGCGCCGAGCTCTACGAGGAGCTCTACGCAGGCGGCAAGAAGGCGTTCGACCGCGAAGGCGTGCGCGCGACAAGGCAGAACTTCACCGCCGGCGCGACGCTCGAGTCCAAGCCGTACCTGTTCCCCACGCCGAACGACGGCGTGGCGCTCATCTGCGCGCCGATCCCCCTCGAGATGGCGGAGCGCTGCCACGCTGTCGGCAAGGAGCTGACGGACTTGCTGCCGCGCGAGCCCGAGACCAGCAACGCCGTGGCCTGCGTGACGCGCCGCGAGCTCATGCACATCACGCTGTTCCACACGTCGCACCCGGGAGATCTGGCCCCGAACGCGAGGCTGCGCTTCCCTCAGGACGTGGCACAGCTCCAGACCATGTGCACGCGCTTCGCGCCGTTCCGCATGGCGCCCGTGAAGGTGCTCATGGCCTCGTCCGGCGCCATCGTCATGCTGTTCCTGTGCCTGCCGACCACCGAGCAGCTCGGCGACGACGTCGTCAACGCGCACGCCGAGTTCTCGGTGGACCACACCCGCCGCGTGGCCAAAGAGACCTTCTCGTACGCGCCCAAGACGGACACGCGCGTGATCATCCACTCGACGCTGGGGCGCGTGCTGTCGCCCGAGGTGAGCGACGCCGACCTGGACCGCCTGCGCGCCCGGTGCGACGAGATCACGGCCGAGCTGGCGGCCGATCCGCGGCCGGCGCTGTTCGACAAGCTCTGGTTCGTGGAGGAGACCCACAACCTGTCGCCGCAGGGCCCCAAGACCGAGGTGCCGCTGCTCGGCGGCGTGCAGCAGTGAGGCGCGGACGACGGCTGTGTCAAGGCCCGTTGTACACCCCAGTATTAGTCAGCATCAAAAGATGCTGAAGCTACTTATCACTACTACGTTGCCTGGACGCGTACGTGCGGGCTGATGCGATGCAATGCCCCAAGGTGCCAGCGCGCAGGAATACAACTGCGTCTGTCCGGGAAGGATCGCGCTGTTTTCGTACCGTTTAATGCCGCATTGGCAGCAGTCATTTCGGGCGTGGTGTGTACGACACCGCTTATGTACGACACCGCTTATGTACGACACATCAATCGAACAGCACAGAACACCATTGCGGTGGCTGTAGCCATCTCCCTCGACCGACCGCGCCTGTACACCGGCTCAAACCATACTCACGCCAAGACGATAGCGGCCGGCTACCCGACCGGCCGCAGAAGAGACAGCGCGCGCTGGAAGTTCGGTGGTTGACTTCGACGTCGTTCGGCATCAATGGCGCGTGGAGCGGGCAACAACGGTTTGGCCGCCGGAGAATGGCATGAAAGTGGCGAAGGCGACCACGAGGAAGCCCAAGCGAGGCCGAGGAAATTGCCGCCACCGTTGTGCCGAGCCCCGAGCTCTGCGGCTCCTGCGGCTATGCGCGGGCGTGTCAAGAGAAGGCGCCTGAGTGGAAGCGGAACAGCGTTCAAAGAATGAATTTACGGTTATGGACCGGGCACGAACGCCGACGACGAGCGCCGAAGGCAATGCCCGGCCGATGGTTTAAACTAGGGGAGCGCCTGCGCGGCGCTGTGCATATCGCTGTGGCGAGGGGTGGCGGAGGGTCTATGCGTGGAGCTGGGGCTGCTGCTGCTGCTCCTGGCGCCGTGCCACGACCTGCGCCACGAGCGTGGCCAAGTCCCTCAGCTGCGCGGACGCGTCCACGACCTGCGCCTCCATGTGCCGCACCGACTTCTTGAGCCCGTCCAGGTCGGCGCGGCGCCGCCGCTTGGCGGCCGCCAGCGCCTCCTCCTCGACGACGTCCTCCTCCTCGAATTCGACGCTGCTGTCGCTCTCGTCGCTCGAGCTCTCGCCCGAGGTCGCGCCGCAGTTCTCGGCGGCGCAGGCGTCTTCGGGTTTCTCGACGGGGCTCGCGGCGGCGACCGCGCCGTTGCGGCGCCGCTTGTGACCGAGCCCGCGCGGCATCACCGCAGCGGGCGACTCGGCGAATGTCGATGACAACTGGAGGTGCATCGTGTGGGAGTGCATCGTGGAGCTGGGGCTGGAAGCTTCTTGCATGTAGAGCTGGTGCTGTGGGCTGAGGGCAACCGAACGGAGTGGGCGCTCGACTGCTCAATGGGAACTGGCAGTCGGCCTCAGAGCGCTGAGCAGCGAAGTCGCCGGCCTTCCGGCGGTTAAAAAAATGCGCCGGCGGCCGGTCGCTTTCGCCAGGCGAGGTGACTTGGAGAAAGTAAGCTTTCCGATCCGCCCGGGCGCTGGCCGGTCGGTGCATCGGCCCCCTCGCTTGAGCGACATCGGTGCGTCGGCGCGCCGGACGCGGCGCCGAATCAACCTCCGGATAGCGACCACGCGTCGGCCCGGCTGCACGCGGGCTAGGGCTCGCCCGTTGGGGTCGGTCGCTTTTGGGTTTGACCCACGGGCCGGCCCGCTTTTCGAAAGTAACTGAAGCAGTGGTTTTGTCACGTAGGATGTTTTACATGTATGCAACAAAAAACACTACCTGTGACAAAAACAGTAGTTTGTCACGTAGGAGTTTTTACATGTATGCAAAAAATACTAAATAAAAACATACACTTTTGGGAAAGTGTTTTTGTAACGAGTTTATAGTAAAAAGGATTTTTAAGCAAAGAATCATCTTCGCATCACCGACGATCGTCGGTGATGCGAGCTCCCCGCGCTGCTGCTCCGCGAAGGCGGTCTGGACTGCACGTCAGCGCGGAAGAAGCGCAGCGGGTCTACGAGTTCCTGCGGAGGCCCGAAAACCGCACAAAAAAGGGTCGCGTGCTCATCAAACGCGGTGCCGAGTTCAGCGGCATGCGCCCGGAGACTGTAGCGCGCCTCTGGCGCCGTTTGAACGCCGAGGCGGAGGATGCACAGGTATGGCGACGGGCAAGCCGGCGGGCCTCCACAAGAAGTCACGACTGCTGAGTTGCCGGCGGATGAGTACGTTGAGTACGATTACGATTTTG
>LGTU01000545.1:0-24438 GCA_001314425.1 Phytophthora pluvialis | reverse complement strand
ATCCAGCAAGGTGGAAAGAATAGATGCGCGGGTGGGATCACTGTGTACTCTGCCTAGGGAACGCAGGTGTCGCCGACGTCAAATGAGTGCGTCTGTTCTCAGAATGCAAGGTGATCTTCTCACCCAGCACAGCAGTTTGCTGCCCTCACACTTAGAAATGATCGTTTTCCTGCGCGTGAACAAGGATATGTGGATATGTGGGATGTCACTACCGGTAGCCTGACTTAGGTAAGTCAACCAATATACTAGCATTAACCCTTACCTGTAATGGAGGTATTGCCAGTAATTGCGCCGTATTTATTATTGTTTGTCGATCTATTGCCGTGACTATTATGGATTTGTCGCGAAGGCAATACAGTATGTTACTGTATTTTCCGAGCCCTGGGGGGGGGGGGGGCATAAACCCAATTCTTGGTGTGTGCAATTTGGACTTTCGTCAATTCAGCAACTTCGCTTCGTGTTGTGATCTCTAAACATAACGTACGTTGCATCAGCCCCCATGACACGTACCGCCTCGACAATGACACTAGAATGCGCGGGCACTGCGACAAATTGTAAGGCTGGTAGTGGGGATGCTTCCCTTCCGTATTCAGCCTGCGTAGGTGGGTCCTTTGAGGCAACGAGCACCATGGAGTCATCTGTCCCGTTGTGCCGACGGATCTGAATTCGTCACCAAAACTGTCTGGTGCAGCTTTGTGGATGACAACCGCGCGGTTGCTACCGTAATGGATCTTGCAATTAGCCTTGACCGAGCCGAATGACACGCTACGAAAACGACCTCGATCGATATATTACCACTATCCATATTTTCCCGTTACTTTACCGAGTTTTCGTGATGTCCGGCCTTGAATTACTCAGGACGAAGGTTTGAGCTTGCTCGGTGCTAGGTCATCGAGTCCCAATAATGTGATCTCGTGAAATGGTAGCGTTCAAACCGATGGAAGTCCACGAAAGTCGATTGAATCAAAGACTTTGAGGGGAAAGTCATTAAAAACCAATGGTGGGTCGTCCTTATCGGAACGAGGAGGGCACAAGCACACATTGTAGTTGCTCGCTGTGATCTAGTTACTCTGGTCAATTCACTGCAAATGCAACGAGTTCAAGGGCAGACGAGTGCTGGCTTACGATGCGCACTGGAGATCACAAAAATTATGTCCAACTCGAAGAAAAAATTGCACGCGATTCCTTACTCCGACCTATTCATTAGAAGTACTAAATAGTACTTCGAAGTATCTTACGTCTGCTACATGTACATGTAGGATCCATACTTTGATGTATGTCGGTCATCGCAAGGCCTGCCTTCAAATATACATCCCGAAGCGATGGTGCATGTGGGCTTGAGAGAGGCATGCAGACTTTGTTCAGCTTCCTCTTGTTGGTGCAGGAACACTTTTGATTCGAAGGCAAGGGTCATCGGGGGACCAGTGATAGATTGTACTTACATTATACTGGGAATACCGAAGAACATTCGACTTCAGACAACATTCGTGCCACTTGGGCAACGGGTGCATGATAGACATTGATCCTGCGTTCGGTTTTTGACTGGGAATACCGAAGAAGTCTTGGGTAGCTTCTTCAGAAAAGAAGGTATCTCTCTCTCGTGCTCAAGTGGAAATTTTGACTGCATTAAACACGCAATAGAAGAAAGTGACGCCGAGGCTTTGCGTGCTGTTGACGATGCAGTCAATTCTGAACGCTGTGGGTCTGATGCGGCCAATACAGCAGAAGAATCAGACGGTTTAGTTGTTCAACAATCCGCCTACCGCTGAAGACGGCACTGATATCCTCATAAAGATGGAGATCGAAAAAAAAAAACGGAAGCGACGCACAGCGTCCGTACTCATGATCATTAGCTAGGCCGATCTCAGATTTGCGCGGGTTGTACGCGCATTTCGAGCATCCCTGGATGGTCTGCATTTACATTTACGCTTCCCCACTCTAAAAAAATAAAAACTTTGTATTCTCAGCGGAAGTCGCAGACGACCTAGTTTGTGTAGAGGTGCTAATGCGGACGACCTTTGTAATGGTACCGATAAATGCACTAACTAGGCTGAAGTGGGGGCTGCAACGCGAGTACACACATTGGCATATCCGCCGTATCACTGGGATTCATTACAGAAATCAACTGGAACTTGAGCACTTTCCGTTCATGTATTCTGTTGGAGCAACACCATACTAAGTACACATTTCGAGTCGTTATTTTTAGATGTAGTTTTGAGCACTTCTATCCTCGCCCAATACAAGCATGGGTGCTGATGGGCTTCGCAAATCTTGAAGTGGTAAAGCTACAGTAATCCGTAGCAATGAACTAACTGCATAGGTGGCGTTAGGGAGAGCTACATGACATTAATTTACATCACTTCAAAATCAAAAATCAATGAACTAAATGCACTTTGTTGTCGAGGACGAACACTACTTGAAGGATCCGCCAGGTCTGCTTCGAGAAAAGGACAGGGGGTGCATGCGTGGTTGTCGTTATGTATCCTGTGTATATACTTGAGCGCGGTAAAATGTGAATACGCCCGCAACGGATCCAGGCGCGTTCGATTCTTGACTGTGTTGCCCAAACGCCGTGTCCACCGTCGTTTATCTTGCTTACGGACAGCTCGCTAACCATGTCACGAGAGAACTTGTAGTTTGTCCAATCTTGTAGACCAATGGCTCTGTCCAATTCTACCTTGCAATATCCAATGACCAGCTTACTGCTGGGGATACAGTACAGTACATTTTCCTATTTGCTTTTTTAGGTCACGATCGCACCTTGACAATGACGCTGAAACCTACGAACTGCCGTCTAAAAGACAACAACAACGGCTGGGACTGGTATGGTTGCCGTATGAATAGTCCTAATTCGATGTCGCCGTCACCCTTTTAGACAGTGCGTACACTTGATGACCTTCTGTGTTCTTTGGTGTTGGGTTCTCAATGCTTGTGTGCGGTGACGAATTGTTCGTGCAGTGGTTTCTAAGTACTTACCGAAGCTGCGGCAGCCGCATTGCGAACGCTCTGAGCGAGGTGAACGCACGGTGTTGTTTTGCATGCCGCTGCGTTCCATTCCTTTAGCACCCTGCATCGTGAAGCTGTCGATGCCAACTACCAGCAGCGCTCAGTTTCGTACGCCTAGCTTCATCAGTAGCGTTGCCGCATGCCCGCCCACCCGCCAGAACAACGCACCGTTAGAGCTGCAATACCTTTCGCACCGCATTGCCGCGTGTGCCTGACTGGGCCATCTTCCTCTGACGTTGTTTCTCGCTCAGCTCGACCAAAGTCTCTCGTCCAGAACGCTAAGCCAGCCCCAATTCCGTTGGTGTGCCGCCTTCAAGTTGCCTACCCGCTCTCAATTCCCCTTACTAAAACCGCCGAGGTACCGTCCAGCAGATGCCGTGATACGAACGATCCTTGGACCTGCGCCACCAATTCCAAAGTGGCCTCCGCCGCCGCCTTCGACGCCGGCCGCAGTGGGTCTCGGGTCGACAAAGCGTCAGCGATTTGCATGTTCACACGCGACTGACGTCATTGAGAACGTAAAAGAACCCACTCGAGATGAATACTCGGCGGCACGAAAAAGGCCAAGCGCGGACGCGATCTCCGCCTTGATCGTCATTTGGTAGGTTTAACAGCCGCATACGACAACTACCTGTACATGTACTATACTGACTGTAAAAGTACTCTTCATCCACTGAAGTGCGCATTTGCATGGGGTACATTTAGCTATTTGCACTGTACCAAGTCTTCAGGCTGCAGTGTTTGGATGCAACACTGGTATGCTTCCCTCGCCACTTCACTGTGAAGTGCTACTGCCACTTCATATGGCAACTTCAAGCATTTTGCGATCCGCTGGGCATTGCGAATCATCACTACCAAACTCGCCGCCCGGACCGCAGGACCGCCCGCCCTCGACCATGTTCCGCCCGACCGTGCTCCGCAAGCTGTCCGCGTCCGCCCGCGCGAGCGCGCGCCACCAGTCGCACGTGGCCTCCGTGTCGCTCACGGTGCCCGGCCTGTCGTCCGAGCTGCGCCACGACTGGAGCAAGGACGAGGTGCAGGCCATCTTCGAGCAGCCGCTGCTCGAGCTCGTGTACAAGGCCGCCACTGTGCACCGCATGCACTTCGACCCGACGGAGGTGCAGCAGTGCACGCTGCTGTCCATCAAGACCGGCGGCTGCACGGAGGACTGCAAGTACTGCTCGCAGTCGTCGCGCCACAAGACGTTCGTGAAGCCCGAGCCCACCAAGAAGGTGCAGGAGGTGGTGGAGATGGCGCGCCGCGCCAAGGCCGCGGGCAGCACGCGCTTCTGCATGGGCTCGGCCTGGCGCGAGGTGGGCAGGAAGAACGCCTTCCGGCACATCCTGGACATGGTGCGCCAGGTCAAGGCCATGGACCTCGAGGTCTGCTGCACGCTCGGCATGCTCACGGAGGAGCAGGCCGTGCAGCTCAAGGAGGCCGGCCTCTCGGCCTACAACCACAACCTCGACACCAGCCGCGAGCACTACGCCAAGGTCATCACCACGCGCACGTACGACGACCGGCTCAAGACCATCGACAACGTCCGCAAGGCCGGCATCTCGGTCTGCTGCGGCGGCATCCTGGGCCTCGGCGAGGACAAGATCGACCGCGTCGGGCTGCTCCACACGCTGGCCACCATGGACGAGCACCCAGAGTCCGTGCCCGTGAACGCCCTCGTGTCCGTGGAGGGCACGCCGCTCTTCGACGAGGACATTGCGCCCGTCACGGCCTCCGACATGGCGCGCATGATCGCCACGGCGCGGATCCTCATGCCCAAGACCATGGTGCGTCTCAGCGCCGGCCGCATGTCCTTCACGGACGCCGAGCAGGGCATGATGTTCATGGCCGGCGCCAACTCGATCTTCAACGGCGACACGCTGCTGACCACGTCCAACCCGGCGTTCGAGAAGGACAAGAAGCTGTTCGAGAGCTTCGGCCTCAAGGGCAAGCCGGCGTACCACCAGCACAAGTCCACGCCCTACATCGTCAAGGTGACGCACTCTGCGCCCACCGAGACTGAGGCCGTGGCATAAGCTGCGAACGATATGTGTAACATCAGGACGACGCGCGCATATGAGGCGAGCCTGTAACCTGTAGCATGTTAAAATTAAGTTGGGAGCATCAAGATCACCTTTTTGACGCACACAGCAGCGCCCTTGTTCCCGCGCAGAAGACAAATCTATATTATTCACGTGTGCCCTCTCCAGACGCCACCTTAGTCCGTCTTCTTGGCTCTCTTGGTGTGGTGTCGGGTCTTCTTGGTGACCGTGTTGCCCTTGGCAGGACGCTTCTTCTTGGGCTTCTCCTCCATGGCCTCGTCTCCGTCGTCGTCCTTGGTCTCCCCCTCGTCCGACTCGTCATCCGGGTACAGGTCGGCCATGTCGTCCTCCTCGTCGTCCTTCTTGGGTTTGGCCGCCCCCTCCTCGAGCTCCTGCTCTTCGCCGCCCTGTCCCTCCTCCTGCTCGTCGTCCGAGTAAACGACCTGGCTGTTCTCGAACTCAAACGCGTCCGCATCAAAGTCGGCGTTGCCCTGCCTCTCGTCGTCGCCCTCGGTCTTGGTGACTGTGACCTTAACGTGCTGCTTCATGCGCTTGTAGCGCTTGCCCTGTATGTGCCTCTCCACCTCGTACGGGATGCGGTTCAGGATGGTGCCCGTGACGTTGCAGAACAGGCTCTTGGTCAGCCTGCGGTGCGGCACAATGTACGGCTCGTACTGCGAGTAGTCGTGGCAGTACCAGTCACGGGCCTTGACGAACTTCTTGGAGTCGACGTGCTGCGCGATGACGTCAGCGCGCGGCAGCATCTCGTGCTGCGTCAGCTGGCACTTGACGCGCACGCGCTTGTTGTCGCCCTCGCCCGACTCCACGAGCTCCAGGAACTCATGCTGCCTCAGGAACCGCTGCACAGAGGGGTCCACACTCGGGGTCGCCATGATGGTCAATGGAGACCGAGGAGCTCCAGTCGATGCACGCCGACTGGTCTATGCAAATTTTGGGTGCAGCACACTAAATGGTGTGCGCTACAGTATTGCAAGTTGAAGTGGCGTCGCTGGTTGTGAACTTGTTCTGTGGACGGGTAAGCGCTGCCTGGTTTGTGGACATGGCCGTAGTCGCTTCTTGGTGACGTCCACAAACACGACGTACACGTATCAGTAGGACGCAGTCAGTTGGTAGTCCACTTGTGTTGGCGTCGAGGACACGTTAACGACGAGTGTGATACCTTCTCTCCGCGTGATTTTGAAGACTATCGGTGAATGTTGCGTTTCGAGACGTATGGGAGGCACCTTGGTGTCGTAGTGCAATACCGCGTAGAAACCCATGGCGTCGAGTTGCGAAGCGTTTGAAGAGGTTGCGGCGTTGGGGCGGTAAACTGAATGAGGTAGTGTGGCAGACTCGTTCCGTGGTGGCAACATTGCAGGCCTTGGAAGGGCCGGGATTTAGTTGTTTCAGGCAAATACAAATTCAGTCTGACGTCTGCACCTGTTGCAGTGTGCCTTGTCCTCCTATTGTGCTGTGGAGAGTACTAAGAGTTCCTCTTCGAAGTCACTCAGCCACCACTGGATGTGTTTTTTTGGGCGAAGGTTGTTAGTGAACGCGTTAGGGCACAGTCCAGCGCGGCATACTGGGCAGTGGAACTCGAACAAGAGCCACTCGAAGATGCATTTGCGGTGGAACGTGTGCGCACATGGGAGCACGGTCTGTGCGTTGCGTTGTCCTCATCGCTTCTGTTCGGGATGATCTGAGAGCCGTCCGCATCACTGCCATCGTCATCCGTGTCAGATCCCTCGGCATCGTGTTGCTGGAGCCCCACATTGTTCAAGCAGACCATGCACTGCGTCGTGTCGTCTGCGGAGTTCTCACTGGCAGCAGAGCAGTTGTCAGCGAAAATCTGCAGCAGAGAGCGTCGGTCGCCAGCGCCTTCCACTCCAAGGAACTCGAACACATTTGCCGGTAGATCCTGTCAAGCGTGACGACATTTCATCACGCTACCTGGCAGGAGAACCGTGCGAAGCAAATGAATTAGCACGAACTCGAACTTCTTCCTGCGACTGGCAATCGCCCCGTGATTTGTAGATAGGACCGCGAGGCGCTTTTTGGGGAAATAGGCCGATACAACGTCGCGCAGAGCTTGGTACGATCCCGAGCAGTTTACATCGTGACATGTCCACTGGTCGTCGAGTTTTGCCCGGAATTCAAGAAACTCCGAGTACCGGTACGACATACTCCACGTTTACTTGGATGTGACGCTGGACACGGTGCAATGGTAGACAACAAAGTCTTCTTCCATCGAGGTCGACGATACGTTAACGAGCAGTGGCAGCTCCTTCTGCTCGTGGAAACGAAGATTGTCGACGGAGAACCAGCGGAGGTGGCGCTTGGAAGCGTCTGGGGTCCGTCGTGGGATCGAATAATAGAAATCCGCGTAGTTGAGCAGTCCTCCGCTTTCCATAGCGTCTGGAAGGAGGAGAAACTTGGGAAAGCACTGCGCGGACTGCTGGCAACTTGGAAAGTGAGCGAAGCAACTCGAGGTGCCCCAAGGAACTAAAATAGAAGCACAGTCTTGGGATTCGCAGATTTGGCTTCACTGATGTTGTGCCGGATTTTCCAAAACTTCAACAGTCTGCTGCATCCACAACAATATGTATCAAACAATATGTATCAAATCAGCTTGAGGACGCACGCTCACGCACTCACAGACTTCACTGAGCTTATCCACCTCGAGGATATTGATAACCTTTTGCGGCCAGCACGCACGGTGTTGATGAAGGCTTTATGATCGGAGATTTGGCCTTCGTGATACTGTACACACGATGTCACATACTAGTACTGTAACTTGTGGCACGAGGCTAGATCGCGTCGCCCAATAAGATAGGGCGACCTTGCGCTAGTCGCACATCAAACGTGCGGCTGTGACGCAGCTGGAAATCGTGCTGACGTGGCAGGCAATACATGTACGGCTCCCACAGCAACACGACAACGCCGCCGCCGAGTCTCGGGCTGTCTGTGAAACAAATCTGTATTCGATATTAATGGCTGCACCAGAGCACAGCCTTAGGTGGCGGCCGGAGCCTACAGACTCCGGCCTGCACTAAAACTACCTGGTCAGCTCACTGAGGCCAGCAACTTAGTTGTTCTTGGCGAATTCCACACCCTTCTTGATCTGGGCCTCGAGGGCCACGACCATCTCCTCGAGGTTAGCCTGCTCCACGGCGGAGATCTCTCCGAAGTGGTGCACCTTCTCGACACCGTTGGGGCCAAGCGTCACGGGCGTGGAGAAGAAGGGCAGCTTGGTCACGTCGTTCTGCGTGTACGAGCACTCGACGACGTCCTTGGCGCCGTTCATGGCGTCCAGGAGGCGCGCGGTGAAGCGGGCGCCGGCGTAGGCCATGGAGAGCGTGGCCGAGCCCGTGCCGTTCTTGGCCTGCACGACCTCGTCGCCGCCGAACTGGATGCGGTGGGTAAGCTTGGCGATGTCCTCGTCCGAGAACTTGGCGCCCTCGAGCTGCGACAGCAGCGGCAGGATGGTCGTGCCGGCGTGGCCGCCAATGACCTTGACGTTGGTGCTGCGCGGGTCCCACTTCTGGTTCTCGGCCACGAAGGTGGCGGCGCGCACGACGTCGAGCGTGGTGACGCCAAAGAGGCGCTTGGGGTCGTACACGCCGGCCTTCTTGAAGGTCTCGGCCACGATGGGCACCGTCGAGTTGACGGGGTTGGCGATGATGAGGATCATGGCGTTGGGGCAGTGCTCGGCCGCGGCCTGGGCCAGCGACTGCACGATGCCGGCGTTCGTGTTGAACAGGTCGTCGCGCGTCATGCCGGGCTTGCGCGGCACGCCGGCGGGGATGACCACCACGTCTGCGCCCTCGAGGGCCTCTCCAGCCTGCTCCATGCCCACGTGGCCCGTCACCTTGGCGTGCGTATTGATGTGGCCGATGTCCGCGGCCACACCGGGCGTGTTCACCACGTCGAAGAGGCTCAGGTGCTTGATGTGGTCGCAGTCCTTGAGCAGCAGCGACATGGGCTGGCCGATGCCGCCGGCCGCGCCCAGCACGGCCACCTTCTGCTGGCCCGGGGCCGTCGAGAAGGCGCGACGCAGCGTGGCGGCGGAGAGCGAGGTGGCGCGGGCGAGCATCTTTGAGTCTCTTGGGGGTGGGAAGCTTGGGCAGGAGCCGGCGAATTCGGGAGTGAGCGTCACCGGCCCGCCGCAAAGTACGTGTGGCGCTGGCACGCGCTGGGTTGTACCTTTCCGCGACCGTTGCGTCCCCGAATGGTCAAGTCTCCGTAAAGATAGACTAGCTGGCGCCACAAGTTGAAGCCGGTCGGTGGCGCGATGTTGCGCGAGGACGAGGAGCGGTGCATAGCCGCCTCGGGACTGTATTTAACAGCGGGCGCAGCGGCTATGGAAGATCGCTCCTTGCACTTGGAGCTCTTCGAGCCGACACTTTCGCACGGACATTGGGGCATGCAGACAGGCTGAGCGTGCTGCGAAGCTGGAGTTCGCCTTCGCTGTCGAGGATACTGCAGACACAAGGTTCTGCTTCGTTGCTGAGCTGGAATAGCCCGAAAATCGAGCGGCTCTTGAAGTTGCTCGGCGCTCCGCGGCGAGAGACGAGGCGTTGCGCACTTGCTCGTCGGCCGCACCTTGCGCCTCTGGCTGGCGCGCCGTGGTGATGGATGAATGCTCAGCAGCAGGCGGTGTTAAACAGTGCGCCGGTGGTCCAGCTCGCGTTCCGGCGCTGCCGGTTCTGCCTGGCGAAATGAATTGCTGCGCCGGGCGGCGGCGAGTGCTGATCGTTTTGATGGACGAGGACAATGAGAAAGTTCAGTTTTGCTGCATTCAGCGTTCGGCGTTCGTGTGCAACTTCAGTTTGGCGCCGTTTCGTCGCGATTCCTGAAGCACCTGTGACGACGCCCGTGACTAGCCTTCTTGCAGCGCAATGAGCCGAGTTGCGTGTCGGCTTTAAACCAGCCGAGGAGATTTGAATCGCCGCGGGCCGCTATGGTATTATAGCGGCTGCATGTATCGGCAGCAGACATGAAGAGGTCTTGCTTCTTGGCGGAGCCGATGCGCAATATTGCGCACACGTCGCAGCCTCAGGTTGGTTCCCGCCGTCTGATTGGGCGGTACCTGGCCACTTCAACTTGCAACGGGGACCCGAATGACGTCAGTTCTCCATTGTCCTCGCTGGGCTCACGACGGCGGCTTCTTGCTGGAAAGGTAGGTTTATCATTACTGTTTTACTGTCTACGAGGGTTTGAGCTTGTGCATGACGCTTTACTGCTCTTCTTGTCGTTTGCGCAGCCGACGCAGGAGTTTGGTGGCCGGTTCCTCGATGGATGCAGTGCGCAGTGCCCAGCCCAGAGGCAACGCGATGGCCCCCATGCCGATGCAGGCGCCCCACTGAGTCGCGCTGAGCGGGGCGCAGTGGAAGAGCTCGCCGCCGAGCTGCACGATGGCCACTTGCAGGCCGCACTGGGCGCGCAACGCGGCGATGCCCAGTTTGTTTTTGCACAGCTCCGCGAGGCGAAGTATCGGCGTGTCGGCCACGCCCTGGCGGCAGTTGAGCTGGTTGAAGAGCTGCAGCCACACGAACGTGTTGAACACGATGGTCAGGTGCTCGGCGGACTCCGAGTCGTCGTCCTTGGTCACGGATGCACGGCCCGACGGCACGTTGAACCACTTGTCGCCGACGAAGGTGAGCAGGAGGAGCAGCGTGAGCTGCAAAGCGGTTTGGCCCGCGATGTGTTTGGCCATACGGGGCGTCACGACAGGTCTGTTGCGGGCGTACGGCTGGCGCTCGAGCAGCTCCGAAGCTTTGGGCGCGTCCGTCGTGAGCACGAGCGACGCGAACACGTCCATAAAGAGGTTCACCCACAGGATCTGCACGGCAGCGATAGGAGATTGGCGGAGGGTGACAGCTCCAACGCAGACCACGCTCAGCGCAACAGCGATAACCGTGAGCTGGAACTGCAAGAACTGCGAGATGCCGTCGAAGACGCTGCGTTCAGAGACAACAGCGCTCACGACGCCAGCAAGGTCGTCGTCGTCCATGAGCACGATGTCGGCGGCTTCTTTTGCCACAGACGTGCCGCTCTTCCCCATCGCAAAGCCTACGTGGGCTGCCCGAAGCGCTGGCGCGTCGTTCGTGCCGTCTCCTGTCACGGCTACGAGTTGCTGTGGCAAAAGCTTTGAGGCGCGCAGTCCAGTCACCAGCGTGTGCTTGTCCTGCGGCGAGCTGCGGGCGAGAACACGTAGTGAGGGCTACACCTGGTCGAAGATCTCCTGCCGCAGCTCCCCACGTACATCCAACACAAGCGCTCGGAAGTCTGGTCCTTCCATGACGGTGTACATCTCACTGTCCTCCTCCGAAGCCGACAAGATGCCACACTCACGCGCGATGGAGCGTGCGGTTAGTGCACTATCCCCAGTGACCATGCGAACCACGATACCCGCTCTTTGGCAAGAAGCCACAGCCTCACGCGTCCCAGGGCGCAACGGGTCTGCAATCGCAACAAGCGCCAGACAAACGAGCTGCTGTTCCAAGACCTCGGCTGAAGCGGAATCTACGGCCTCGCCAGTCGACTTGCTGTCTCGATACGCCAAGCAGAGAGTTCGATACCCGCGTTTCGCGAAAGCTGCGACCACATTCTTTTGTAGCCACTGGCGGCGGTCGTTGGTCAGCGGAATCGTGCCACCTGAGCGGGTCTGCAGCTGGGCGCAGCGCGCAAGAACCAGCTCTGGAGCACCCTTCGTATAAGTGCGCCACGGGTTCTCATCGTTTTGGCGCGGAACAACCACTGACATGCGCTTGGGATCGCTGCTGAAGGGCAGCACGCGGCGAACGTTCGTCTTTGTGCGCATTCGGCGTAGTCCAACTCGCCATCGCTGCATGCCGTGGCGAACAGCAAGAGCGCGCCTTCTGTCTGACTGCCGAGAGCTTTTCGTGGAGTGTCTGGGTGAGCACCATCTTCAGGAGGAAGCAGGTCGGCAGTCGAGTTCAGCGCCACACCCTCGCATAGCGTGCAGATCATCGCAGCATTTATCGCAGCCTTGGACGTGTCCGCAGAGCTGAAGTCTACTCGAACGACGCCTTGGTCGTCCTTGGAGAGATGCGCAAAGTAATTTTCATTGTCAGGTGCGAGCCACAGGCATGGGACGCTCATCTGGTTGGCCGTGAGGGTCCCGGTCTTGTCGGCGCACAGTGTGGTGGCATTTCCGACGGTCTCGCAGGCGGCCAAGTGGCGCACAAGACTGCGTCCACGCAGTATGCAACGCACTGCAAGGCAGCGCGATGGCCACGGCCAACGGAAGCCCTTCCGGGATGGCCACCACCAGGATGGTCGTCTCCAGAATGAAATACGAGAGGTAGTCGCGCAGATAAGCTGCTTCCCAGGACTGACGAGGCTCCTGCACGAACGTCTCGATGCTGAAGCGCGCGCAGAGCACGATAAAGACGAGAGTAGCAACCACGACGCCCATTTTGCCCAGCCACAGGTTCAACGCCTCAATCTTCTGGGCCAGCGGAGTACGTTCAGGACGTGTGGCCTCCTTCGTCTTCTGTGCATTCTTCTTAGCCTTCGAAAGCTCTTCCGTCTTCGTCTCCACAACATCCAAAGAGACGTAGCTTCCGTCTTGAATGGAGAAGGGTTTGGCTTTTTCGCATCGACGTCTCCTTCGTCGTCGTCCTTGTCTTGCTCGCCGTTAATTAGCGCCGTGATCTGACCGTACTGGGAATGCTCGCCGACACACAGCACTAGCATCTTGGCGAACCCTTCCATCACGCGTGTGCCGGAGATAAGCTTGGTTGACATGACCTCCTCGTGAGAGGCCCCTGAGTCTTGCATTAACAGCGCGTCGCCCTAACGCATCAGCTCAGGCTCGCCCGTGAGCGTGCTCTCGTCCACCTTGAGCTCACGAGTATTGAACGCGAGGCCGTCTGCAGGCACCACGTCGCCAGGCTCGAGCTGCACGATGTCGCCCACCACAAGCGACCACTTGCGCACCCGGGAGTCCTTGCTGTCCGAGCTCTCTCCGTCTACCGGTAGTTGAGACTCTGGCCGGCAGCGCACCACGCGCACGAGTTCGTTCTCGTTCACCGCGTTGAGCGCTCGGAGCTGCCTCTCCTTCTGGAAGTCGCCCACTGCAGTGACGAGAGCGATGGCCAGCACGGCGATCAGCACACAGGTGCCTTCCATCCAGTCCGTGCTGGGGTTGCCTCCGACGGCCATGCCGAGAGCGACAGCCACGACACCGTCGACAACCAGAATGAGGTTTGTGGTGTCCATAAACGCAGCTTCAGCCATGAGGCGAAGCAGGCCACGCGCCGCCGGCGGCGCGACGAAGACCACTCAGCACGGCGAGTGAGGTCTCCGTTATCTGCATCGAGATCTTTGTCCAGGTCCACGCGAAGATCTCGCGCGAGACCCAAGATACCCCCGAGGAGCTCCAGGTGGGCGTGGAACCCGTGGTCTTTGCTGCTGAGCTCCAAGTCCGACGCGGCGACGGCGCTGGAAATGGTTCCGGGCGATGAAGCCGAAGAGGACGAGGACAGGGAACTCGGGGCAGTCCGGAGCGGTCCGGCAGTGCCAGCAATCGACGCAAGTCCGTTGGCAGCAGTGAGAATGCTCCAGCAGACCCCGATAAAGACAGCAGCGGGTGCCCGTCCATGGCTTGGACAGTTCACATGAGACCGCCGACGCAAATTGGCGAATGGAGGTGGCGACTCGCCCCTGGCTAGTGACTACTGAAGTACTTGGATTGACGGTTTACGCGCAAAGTCTCTCCAGAGGAGGCGGTGGCGGTGGTGGTCCTTGTAGACAACTGAGCTTCTCCATTCAGACCTCATATCCTGGCACCACGTCGGACTTTATTATATTATTGGGATAATATTACTTTAATAGTACTACGGTATAGTATTGACTCATAATCAGCGATATTACTAAGATTCAACTATAGTTGCGAATTATTAACAATATTAGTATGCATATTTTCACAAAGGTCTCCTTTGATCCATTCCTAGCTTCCAAAGTGACATTAACCAACCAACTGAGCAGATACAATAGTGTTATGCTACACTTTGCTGAAGATTGTGTCAGGATTATTCGTCATTGTTCGCCTACATTCGACAAGAATGGCAGTCCTCCTGAAGTCAGTTAGTGCTACAGTAATCGACGAGGTACCAAACGCGGCTCCCAAACTAGAGAGGCAATAACCAGACCGCTTCCAAATTACTTGAGCAAAGGCTTGGAAAACCTCGAGGTTTTATTTTGGCAGGTCTTGCGGGCTACTCACGTCGCGTCCCGCCCCCAGATCAACAACGCGCTCTCGTGTCGCGCTGTGCGGTGCCCCCCCCCCCAGACAGCATGCCGCCCTCCCCAGATGACGGTTCTTCGAGAGCAGCTTCAAAGCCCGGTAGGGCGGATAGAATGCGGCATGTTTCGGACGCTGACCGTTGGGAACGAGTCGTGCGTGTGTTTATGCCTGAAGTCACGCGTATGCCTGTTGTTTATGTGCTCTGTGTGATGACGAGAGCTTTAGCTGGAAACATTGCTCGAATTCAATTGTCCGTGTGTGTGAATAGGCATGTATTTAAGCGTGAATACAACTCAACTGATCCTAAAACTCCAATTCTTTCTGCTTCCACTCGTGTTTGTCTGGCGTACATCGACCAACAATATCACCATTGGCTTTGCGCGTGATGAAGGCAGAGCACAGCGCGTCGTACGCAGAGCGGTGCTCGACCCACAGCTTCATCCAGTGCTTTTGCAACAATCCCGCGGTTTTAGATCGACCTTTCCCGTCGACATCCTCGAGCGCCGAGCTTGTCTTCTTGTCCAAGCCCTCGGCCAACGTCCACACCGTCTGCTTCCATAGTCGATACGAAATGGCGTCTCGATCATGAGGTGCGGATGGTGCGTCAATTTTTTGCCCTGGCGCTATGATCATGATGTTGACGCTTGCCTTGAGGTCAGCGCAGATAAACTGTTGTTTCTATGGAGTTGTTGTGTGTCATAGCTCCAGCGCTCACCAGTTATACAAGCAACCGGCAAGCGAGTGGGCCTCGACGACGATGCCGTTGTGCGGCAGGACTGGGAGATCGGTTTCTCCAGAGTTACCTGTCGCAGCACTAGCACCACTAGTTGGCTTGGCCTCCTGCAGCACGACGAGCTTGTGTAGCGTGCGCGGCATAGTTGCGATGGAGGACAGTATCTGCGTGACGGCTGCTGTGAGCACAGCAGTGTCGCCGCCGCTGCGTTCTCCGAGCTGCGCGACGTTCTCGGTCTCCCATGCAGTGCAAAGTTACTACCCCCTGCCAGTGCACGTTTCCAGCGAAAGCCGGGATCCCAACGCCGAGTTGGTCGAGTCAAGCGCTTCATGGAAGCGGTACACATAGTGCGATGTGGAGCCTGTCGACGCCTGTTCGTGCTTGGCTGCTGCTGCTACCTCTTCAAGGTGAATCAGCAGGGACGCTAGTGCGGCATTCAACACCATCGCGTCGACGTTGAGAGTTGTGTCCGTGAAGCCGCTGCCGTTCTTGAAGAGCTGACACCGCAGGGTTAGCAGCTGTGCATGCTCCAGGCCAGGAAGCAATTCCTTCAGTCAGTGTGACGCAAGGCAGGTCCAGGTCCCGGTACCGGCTAAGATTTTGCCGACGCTTTGGTATTCGTGAGTGGTGATGCCGGCGTACCCGAACGCCTTCGTGAGGAAGTACATCAGCCAAGCGTCACGCATAGAGATCCAAGATCACAAGTTGCGGCGATGCATTAGCGTACGCTGCCGAGCCACACTACAAGGAGTGACTGCTGAGTCCAGCAGTCAGTCTGGGAGACAGCGGGGTGACAGCTTCGGATAGCCGCTCGGAGACCATAGTTACGACGTCGTTAATATACTTGGATACATGTGGTCTTCCTCTCACGCGCTTTGTTGGTGGCTCACCCTTTGGCTCAGCTTTCTCTTCCAGGTTCTCCCAGTACAGAATAGCTTCCTCTTGGCCGTACTTCTTCTCCCCCGGCAAATCGGACGCAGCAGCATAAGGCACTACGGAAAAACGTAGCTGGAAGGCTCTGAGGCACAGACGAACAACATTCCTAAGTCATGTAGCATGCACTACTCCCAATGGGTTGCAGCCTCGTAGATAGAAATGCCTTGCACTACAGATGACTTGATCCTTGCCCCGTGGAGAAAAAAAGCTCTCCCGATACCGCAGTGGATAGCTGGTTCTTCCTTGCGAAGCAGGTATCGATAGCCTGACCAAACGTGTGCCACACTAACGTTAGTACAGCAGCATCATACAAACTCTTATAGTCTGATCCAACCCCCTTGACTGCGGTTTCCTGCACCAGAACACGCAAGTCGCTGAGCGTGCAGCCCGGAGCTTCTCCTGTCTGCACACCTACAAACAAATTCGCTCCACAATGGCTGAGGCCATTCTGTCACGATTTTTTTCAATTCGCTTGTTGTCTGACACGTGTCGAGGAAACCGTTCCCGCAGAAGGGTTATGGCTTGGGGCAGATAGCCCACAGCGGTGGCCTTAGCGAGACGGTTTCCTCGAGCACTTGGCTTAGTTTGCAGGAAAATTGGAAAATCAGTTAGCAACGAGTAGAAGTTTTGACTAGTCAGAGCATCAGGAATACACAGTGTTTTAGCAATGCTAGCAGTCGAGTACTCACTCATGTTACCTAGAGCTAGGAATTCGCTGAAGCACTTCATCTCTGCGGACTCCTGCCGTGCCGTCCCTTACGGGATGTCAATCCCTCTCGCCGCACGCTGCGTGCTTCCAAATGCCAGTCGAGTGAGGCACCGCCACCAACGGTCACAATCAAAACTTGTTTTGGGAATTGTGGGCGTTTACGAGAAATGCTATATTTCGCTTTTAGTATGTACAATTATTTTTGAATGGCCATGATCCCCCTAAATAATTGGGAAACAGTTGGGTCTCAGATGATTTCCGGTATAATTGGCTAAAATGTGCAATGCGCTTGCCCTGATTGGATAACTAGCATGTCGGATAGGCGCCCAAAACGTCAAGCTGATAGTAAGCTTACTTAACGTACAGTAAGATTCGAAAAGAGTGACGGTCCTCCTGAAACCACGTAATAGTGTTATTCAACTTAGAAGAAGCAATATAACTTACGCATACAATGAGGGTGTGCGACGAGATCACGGTAGCTCAATCGAGCCTGGGTGATTTGACGAGGACATTCGACAAAAGGTCATTGAGTGACTAGCGATTAGCGAGAGCAAGTGACTCCTTGCGAATGGGGCGATCTCGACAAGAAGACCAAGGACAGAAGCGCAATCTGTACGCACGAACGGCGTACTCATATGCAGCTGAGTTGCGGGCGATAGAACTCTTTGATACCCTTGAATGTTTCGATAAAACTGTCGATGCATTTTTTGGTGAGCTGGCAAACGACTCTGATAGAAAGAAGAATATCGTTCAAAGGTGGTTTAGAGACCGTGCCTGTACCGCAGATACGTGTGTAAAAGGAAAATATAGTGAACTAAAGCGCCATAAGCGTGGGCTAGGTACTGTGATCACTGCTGAGGCCGAAGAGCAAATAGTTTTATGGATAAACTCTTTTCGGCGAGAAGGTATCCCCGTATCGTCAGGCATGTTAGCCCTAAAAGCTTTGGAAATAGCTGCTGAAGAAGGTTTGGGTCCAAGCGCATTTCAAGTATCTGCTTCCTGCATATTTTTGTGTGGGCATAGGCTCTCAATTCGAGCTAGAACAAGACAAGGACAGACAGCTCCTGAAGACGCTGCACAAGTTTCTGCAGCATTTTACAGGACGAGTGCGACAAACAATGGCGGGGCAAGGTATTTCTAAGTTGTATAACGCCGATCCAACAGGTAATTTTGATTAGTCAGAACAGTTCATATCAAGGCTCTGAAATTTACTAACTTTACCCTAGCTATCTTCTTTGAGTATTTGTCTAGTAGAACTATCGATGCGCGCAACGCACGACTGTATGGATCAAATGTGCCGACAAGAGAAAGAACGCGCGACCGCAATGCTTCTTGCCAATGCAGACGGTAACAAGCTTCCCCTTTTTTGGTTTATAAAAGCGCCCATCGACCAAGTCAGATGAGCGCGTAGCGAACACAAAATTTCGAAACGGCTTCGACCGGACGCTATGGAAAACGATCGCGCCGCTCCAAAAGTCGACAGGGTGTCAGAGTTTTGGCAACTCAAAGGGTTGGTGGAATGTCGAGTTGTACTTTTTTAAGTTCCACTTCGCTCAGCGTGAGAACTACGCAGAGTCCATTTTCTTGCTCTGGGATGACTTCTCAGGACATTGGACGCAAGAGGTGCGCCATCTACCGAGGTCGTACTGCTGAAAGTGCCACCACGGTACGCCTACGTATACCAGTCGGCAGACGTTGCGTGAAACAAGCCACAAAAAGATCAGCTTCGTCTTGCGTGGGTAGCTCAGATGAGAGAGCAGGTCGCTAAGCATCACTCTCTGAAGGTGGTGCGACGGACAAAGGTGGCCCGACGAGCAGCGGAGGCAGAACAGCGAATGGCACGACGAGCCGTACAGGTGCAGCAACAACTAGAAGCGATACGCCGTGAGGTTAACCTACAACACGTAGAGAATGTGAGTCCTGGAGGCTGAGCTGAAGCTTGTTTCGAGGATGGGGGTACGAGCGATACGGTTAGCATCCACTCTGCTGCTGAACGAGGAGCAGAACAAGAACTCGGAGCACATCAGACGTCGCAGCAACGACAGCAGGAATCTTCATTGGGATAACGTACCGTGTCTGTGATGGCACTGCGTCCGACGTCTCGGACAACAGCAGAATTCGACCCAGAGGTGACCAGCGCCGCAGAAAACCGCGGCGGAAGAAGTCCGAGAACGGCTTTGAACTCTCCGCTCCGCCGCGATCTGATATTGCTGCATGGATATCAATCGCGTGGGCGAACCTGACGAAAGAGACACTTACCGGTGGGTTCAAGCATATTGGCCTTCTGAACGATACCGGCCGACGGCAACATGCCCTTCCCGAGTGGATGACTGACACAACCGCGCTACTGCAAGCGCTTGCTGAGCTATCAATATCAGTTCCCACCTCCCGACGTAGCTGCATCCACCCCAACGATGATATGGCAACTGCAGCGGAAAACACGGATAGCTCAGATGGCGACAAAGCGTAAACCATCAATGCATTAGCCTTTAAGCGTATAAGCCTTTCGCTTCCGGAAGAGCACAACAGGAAGTATTCCAAGCGTAGTACGGTCAAGATATGCCAGAGTGCTAAGCGAGGAGACGGTTTAGCACCGCGTGTTCGTTGCATGATCTGCAACATGGCGTTAGCCATTGCACCCACCCCAGCAGTGCTGTATGAACACATACGCACGTCTGTTTCCCTACACTCAAGAGCCCCATCGCATGACCCCTGCAGAGCTGCTAGAAGACCACCGCCAGCATCTCGAACCAATTCGCAGTCTGTGTAGGTAGAATTAAGCAGCGTGGTGTTAGCCTTCGAGCACATCAGAGACGGCAAGCTTAACAGGGCACCGAGCTCTTGCACACACATCCGCGCATCCGAACGCACAAGCGTTAAAACGCCATGCTTGCCCAGAAGTCATCACGCGCTCATCAGCAGTTAGCCAGCGCGTGAGACACACTAACACAAGGCAACCTGTGCATCCCCGAGGGCAAATTCAGACCTCCTTGAGTGCTAAATTGCGTGCGCTCAACCGGCGTAGAAGTCGTGTAGTCCCCGCAATTCCTACGACGGCCCTCCTGCTTCTTGTAGCGTCCAGTTGATGAGTGTGCGTTGCGTCAACTGTCGAGTACAAGTACAATTATAATGCAAATAAGTACGATGCATTTGTTTCAGACGCGTGGGCTCTACAACCCTATTCCAAGATGTCTTTATGGTACCCCTATGACAGGTAAATTTCGGTACTATGAGCCACGGTAATTGCGCCATCCCAAATCCAATTCATAAAGAAAGTAAGTATTTTGCCCGAATGGCTTACCAGCTATACATACGTATACGATAATGATGCAGAAAATGAACATTCACGCGGTTGTGGCAACACTGCCTAGGAGTTAATATCAAATCCCAGACACAGCGCCTGGCCGAGTCGAGGACTTAGAGGCCTGGGTGGGGCAGGCCGCAACAGTAAGTCCGCAGACGAGAGCCAACGCGCTACTGTCCTACTTCTACTCCAATTTAACCGTCCTATACTCGGAATATACATATAAAATGGAGCTTTTATGGGCTTATTGGGGCAAAATAACGAGTGCCATTCAGAAAACAGAATTAGAGTGGGCCTTGGTAAATACGCGCCCACGCCAATAGTCAACCCACACTAAGCAGCGAGCTCAGCACATCCATCAGAAGCAGTCATCTACAAGTGCGGCTTATATATTTCAGCACATTCACTACACTTACAAGTATCTAATCTGCGCCTTTTTCATCGAAGTCGTCGCGATATTTCTCAATGATGTCCTACAGGTGCTTGGAAAGCTTTGACTCCTCCCATGCTCCACTTTCGTTTTTCAAGAGTCCACACAAAATCATTACATTGGGTGGGTAAGATACGCGATCCTTATCGACCCTTTGACTAATAGCACGAACGCCCGTACAGCAATTTCCAAGAAGAATGGCTTACCACGATTCTTGATTTTGCCGGATCATTTCCGTCTGCTTTTGAAGTCGAAAATTATTTTTCTTGGGTTAAATGAAGCTTCTCCTTATCCCATTCAATAGTCCACATTTCCTTGATCGCCTAGATGATGATCGAATCTGCTGGTTGGCACAAGTGAGTTGAATTCGGAGGGAGAAACTTGATGCATAATATGCAAGAACATATTATGTTCTTGCTTGTCAGTATGGCGTTACATGCATTTACGCCGTGCCCGCTTGCATTATCAACGTATACCACTTGCTTCTTGTCGCGACAGTAGCGCCGGTTGTATGTATTGTCTTGAACTCATTCTCGAAAGACTTGGTGGTTCATCCAGCGCGTTGGACCGCTCCGGTATGTTACACTTGATACATCGTTTTTCACACCACCAATGCGGTAGCTACGATTCCGGTTCTCAAAGATGATCATAGGTGGCCCAATACGTGCACTACATGTAGGGCTGCCCCTAGTTTTAATCACCAGGGTTATTCCCTCTCCACCACTTATCACGTCATGATAGCAAATGGTTTTCCACGAAATCCCAGCGCTCACTTGTTGTCCATAGTTATTACGAAGTGAGCTTCATCCCTATTGAACACCTCGTTTTCATCCAGTTTGCCATTGTCACAAACACGTTTCAACTTGCCGAGATGGCGTGCTGCTGGCCAAGTCGCGCGTCATGTTAAACCACGTGCGCTCGCTTCAACTTGATACTGCAACTTGAAGGATCAAATCCGATGATCCGTGACCAATGCGACCCCAATCTGCCACGCACGAACATCTGCAGCTTGCCGCATCCTGGTGTTGAGTGAGCACGCCGGTGGACGTCAACTCTTGCTGTCGCCTCGACCGGACAATTCTCGCCACCGGTAGAGGAGGTTTCATTGTCGAAATCTCGTCCTACCTACCTGCAAGAGCTCAAGGCCGCACCACTACACAGAATCAAAAGCCCAATGCTGCGCGTCGTCTCCCGCTTGGCAAAGCCATCCCAGCGTGCTGCCCGACTTGCCAGCAAAGCGTTTGTCGGAGTGTCATTCGGACATGGCGGCTGCACTAACTGCGGGTACCAGGCTGCTCGACGGTCGTTTTCCGTGAAGTCCCAGTCGAGTTACGTCATCCCAAAGACGCAGACTGCAGTCATGTACGAGGCCGGCAACTCGCCGCTCCAGGTGCGCGAGGACTGGAGCCTGAGGACCTAAAACCTGGCGAGGTGCTTGTCCGCATCGCCTACACGGGTGTCTGTCACTTGGACCTGTCGGTGTGGGAAAGCGGGGGTCCTCCGCTCCCCAAGCAGTTTCCGATGGTCGGCGGCCACGAAGGTGCCGGCTACGTGGCTGCTGTCGGTGCCAACATCAAGACGAAACTCAAAGTGGGTGATGCTGTCGGTGTCATGTGGCTCGCACACACGTGTCTGGGCTGCGAGGACTACCGCAAAGGTTACGAAACAACTTGTGGCGACGCTGGCGTGCACGGCTTGATGTGCCACGGCTCGTTCCAGCAGTGGTGCGTGTCGTTCGCAGACCACGTGACCTCCATCCCGTCGGGTCTGGACTTGGCTGCTGCCGCTTCCATCCTGTGTGCTGGCATGACGGTGTACATGGCGCTGAGGCAGATCGGCGGCTCGCCGGGCGAGTATGTGGTGATCCCCGGCGCCGGCGGCGGTCTGGGCCACCTTGCCTGCCAGTACGCTCGTGCCATGGGCTACAAGGTGGTGGCTATTGACTCTGGCGATGACAAGCGCAAGCTGATCGAGTCGTACGGCATCAAGGACTTCATCGACTTCTAGGATGGAAATGTCATCGAGGAGGTCCGGGCCGCGACCGGCGGCCGGGGAGCTCACACTAGGGCGGCAACGCTGCGTTCGATAGCCTCTTCGTTCTCTGCGCTACACTCCAGTTTCCCGCATTGTTTGCGTGATATGATATCAACGCAAGCACAGAAATGATGTACCTACCGGTAAGTAATACGATCTTGTAGCTGGACGCCTGTGTCATCCAGCGTAGTTGATCGAAAGTCGCCCTGCGCGTGAGCCACAATGTTGACAACTGTATTTGTAGCAATGTCGTGGACAGTTTAGTACCGGTCTTTCGTATACGACAAATTTCTCCTAGTAGTTGGCTGTAAAACCACTCCACCCGTGGCGCTCGTTTTCATCCCGCCAAGAGGTTGGTTTAATCCCCATTTACGTTTTGAAGCCGCCTCGCACGGCTACCACGGACATTCGCTGCTTCGACAGGTGCCGCTCTCGTTCTTCCCACCACAGACTGGCTGTTTGGAGATTAGACTTTTGATTATCAGTGAATAGTGCTGGGAATTTAGTTACATATTTCGAAGGTTATCGGGTCTCTCCTGCCTCGTGTAGTGCTGGCATGTAAGCTACCACTCGTACCCTATCTGTGAGGAGAGACACAACTTGGGGAGCACAATGCACACGCTTTGTTTGTCCTTCGTCTAAGACCACGACTCCTCTCCCGCAGTCGACTCGTTGCCATCGCTGTTTATCATGATGCCAAGTCTTGCACTATCGTCACACCCATCCTTCATAACGTCGTCCTGGTCCTCATCAGGCACTGGGCGGAAGAAGCTCGCGAGCAGGAACTGTTCCGGGGGTGTTGCCAATCCACAGTCTGCTACAGGTACCACTGACTCAGTACACACGTTGCAGGAAAAACATGACCCTCTGCTTCTCTTCAACTGGAATGCCACAAAACGGATGATTCCTGTACCCGCATATATTACAGGTGTGCGACGTGGTTGTTGGGCTGAGACCACACCTGCTGCAGGTAAACTCCGGCGGAGTAGCGAGATAAGTAAAAAAGCTGGTTACTGCTGGGTCCGACTTCCCACTGCGCCCAGACACCGAGTATCGGAGCCCTATACAAGGACGCCGCCTGGCAACACACATATCTGCAACGGGCGTCAAAGCGTCCTGTAGCCCTATGGAACCACCCAGTTCGCTCCTTTTACATTAAATACATCAGTCTTCAATTTCCCATCTCAAGACCTCATCCCCAAGACTCCTTACGTATATTGTATACGCCAAGGTAAGTGCTACGGGCCGGCTCCTATGCTGTCTGTCCGGACGAAGTAGTCCTAGTCCGAACAACTACTTTCAGACTCCGAACCGTCCGGACGTGCGATCTTATTTGTACCCAGAACCCGACCTTCCAGGTTTCCAGTATACTCCGTGCAAGGTGTTGACGACCAACCAAGGCGACCGGTCAGGATATGTTGTGCACGAGGGGCGCTCGACGCTCGCTGGATTTTCCGATGATTACGCTGACGAAGCTAGTGAAACCAAGTAGTTTGTACCTGCATGTTGACTAGACGTCTAGCAGACGTTTTTCAGATACGTTAACTAATAACATAGTTCGTTTTGCCAGCTAAGACGCAAGTACTGCTTGAGGAAGTTTGTTTGGCCTCGACGACACGATGCGACAGTCCAAGGATAAGCCTGCCGGTGGGAGACCCATTTGGAGGCCAGGACGACTGCGAAGTCGAAGCGTTTGGACACAGTACGGAGCGCGGGGCCTGCTGTGGAACTCTCAAGAAGGTCAGTTCACATTAGGTGGTGATCGAGCGACGCGCGCTTTAACTGATCCACTTATTTCATATTCTAGTTGGTTGTCGTCCAGACTTCCATTTCATACATGTATTAACTGCTGTTCTGAGAGGTTGTTGGCAGTAACCCTTAGGACTTGATTGATACGACTGCTGTGTGAATGCGATTATATTTGGTAGTGATTCTGTATTGTTCTTCTGACTGGAGCTAGTTTCCTTTTGGAG
>KQ473642.1:16308-47166 GCA_001314425.1 Phytophthora pluvialis | reverse complement strand
CTCTGATGCCGAACGAGAAGGTGGCGAACGTGGCGGTGGGCGCTCTGTCGTGCCTCTTCAACCTGTTCTCGGGCTACCTGCTGCCGCGTCCGTCGATGAAGGCCGGATACAAGTGGTTCACGTACCTCATGCCGTCGAGCTACTCGCTGGCGGCGCTGGTGGGCGTCCAGTTCGGCGACAACCAGGACGTCATCTCGGTGACGGCGGGCAACACGACGACAGACATGACGGTGTCCGCCTACATNACATCTCGGTGACGGCGGGCAACACGACGACAGACATGACGGTGTCCGCCTACATTGAGAAGACGTACGACTTCCGTCCGGAGCGCAAGTTCAACTTCATGGCGGGGCTGCTGGTGATCTGGGCCGTGCTGCAGGTGGCCATCTACCTCACCTTCAAGTACGTGAGCCACCTCAAGAGATAAGCGGGGCTTAGAGGTGCGGCCGTCGACGCCGACTCGACTGTCAATGCGGATTTCCAAGTGACCTATTGCCAGGTTTTGCATCTACCTATATGGAATAGTCAAATGTCTCTTTTTTTCATTGTGCGTGCGTTCGCGGATGGGCGTGGTATGTTCACTGCTCACCGGTCTCACGGGGCCGGGTGTGCGTGTGGGGGGGCGAAGTTTGAAATTGGAATCATAGGCTCGATTGCATTATGCATGTACCTGGATACGGCGCTCATGTGCATCAAGTCTGAATCGAATATTCGGTGGCATTTCACGCTATTATAGTAAAAGAGTCCGTTCAAACTTCAGACCTGTGCGATACTTGGAAACTCGCAGTCTTTATTAGAGAACTTTAGTTTCTGGAATATAACTTCACGGGCGCTGTCTTCCAGTGCCGCTAGCTGGCCATAAGCTTTGCGCGGCGTAGGATTATCGCCCAACAAAATCAAAGAGGGCAGCCACGCGATGAAGAGAAAGAAGCCCGCTTCCTAGTTGTAGCCCTGCACGCGGTGGGATATGACGCTGAAGCTATCGCGCTAAATGTGAAGTGAGCTAAGCGTTTGAGGTCACACCGAGGGCTGCTTCCGCGCTTTTAAGGGCGCAGGCTGTGCCGAGACCCAAGAGCTTCTGGTCCAAACGTTATCGGCGCAAGCGTTAACCCCTTCACTACCAGACGAGAGTTGTGCGTCACACGACACACCCGCTACGAGACCTCTTGTCTGCTGTCAGCCTAGACAATCTACCTATCTCGACCATCTCGCCGACACTGCCCAAGATGAGCTTGTTGCAGCCGGAGGCCAACGATGCAGGTGAAGAGGTACCCGGCGTCTACCGCTCGCTCAACTTCCGCAGCTTGCAGGACCCGTACTCGAACCGCGGAGGTGATACGATGACGAGTCGGTACAGCACGCTGCGAGCCGAAAACCTCGAGACCATGCTCAACGGCGGCCTCGAGCGTTTCTACAAGAAGTACGACCACCTGTCACGCAAGATCAACCTGCAGTTGCCGACGCCCGAGGTGCGCTTCGAGAACCTGTCGTTCTCGGTGCAGGTGCCGGCCGAGGCTGGTGCGTACGGCACGGTGGGCTCGCACCTGAGCTCCGTCTTCACGCCGTGGCAGAAGGTGCCCATGGCCACCAAGCACGCGCTGCACCCGATGAGCGGCATCATCAAGCCGAGTTCCATGACGCTGGTCCTGGCCAACCCGTGCGCCGAGGAATTTCCATAACTGTCCGTTCTAGCAAGTGTGCAATCAACCTTGTTCGTCTCGTTCGCCATGGTTGGTCTTCTGCATATAGGGTAGTTTTTTCAGATCGTCCAACCGAGTACACACGAAGAACGCGAGGTACAGCAGGTAGATGATCACCAAACGGGGTTCGTCGTGAAGCGTGGAGTCGTGGACGTTGACGAAGACGAAGACGTTGAAGCAGCCTGACGTCCGAATCCATGGAGCCATCACGCAGCGTGAGGTTATAGCAGTTGGCACCCACAGGGAACGTGGCGTAGTTGTTGCGTAGTACATTGGTCGCTTTCGTTAGGAAGATGGTGCTGTCTTGCGACGGGGGCAGCAGCCAGCGACGAGTTGGTGCCGGCACACTGCATCTCCTCCATCACCTCTTTCGTTTCCGTGTTGGCTACGGCTGGCACTCGGCAGATAGTGCTGGGGTCGTCGTTGTAGGATCTGGGGTCTGTACATGCAGTACATTTGGTTAGCACTGGAAGCGCGTACTTGCGTGGGTGGAAGCGTGGTCAACGCCAGCATTGACAGGAGAATCGATCCCCAGCGTGGTATCTTGGAGGTGATCGGGTGACTGCAACAGCAAAAGCTCTACATACACTCGAGTACATGTTGTACTATTCAAAGATCGCGATGCGTACTTCGCAAGCGTACTGACTTTTAATTCATGCGAACTTAATGCAACCGTACTGTAAATGAGACGCCCAAGACGAATTGATTTATAGTATGCGAGAATCCAGTACACTTGTACTGGATTATCGAAATTCCTCCCCGGGCACCGGCCAAAGTGTTCGATTGTGGGACAACATGTACACTTTACTGTGATCGGATGGCAGATCCTTTGGGCTTCTTGTGTTCGTTAAATGTAGTAGTAGCATGAAATTTTTTCATGCTACTTGTACTTCATCCCATAATCAACAGAGGGGTCCCATCATCGCACCGATACGGCGAGCCGGCCATTCCAGAATTTTTTACTTCGTGCACGCACACCAAGCTCCGGTTCGAACAGCAAATATGCGCTTTACTTTCTTCACTCTAGCGCTCCTCGTGGCGACTTTTTTCTCGAGCTGTACGAGCTTCACCGGCGCTGAGGGTATTGAGTTGGCCAACAAGGACGCTCCTGCGCACGACACTAAAGCGATCGCCTTGACCAACATAGTTCACCGGCTTAGACGGCGACACAAACTGCAAGATGAAGAGAGGACGGCACCAAATTTCGCTGCAATGTCGGTCCTGCTTAATTCGAAACCGACGACACAATCACAGATTCTTCATGCGGTGGAAAACCACGAGCCGTTGCCCAAGTGGGTGAAAGCTGTCGTGGTTCTGCTCGGTCTTGGCGCGGCAGGGGGCATCATTTTCGGCAGTATCAAGGCAGTTGAGTCAGTCACCGACAAATAGGAGTCGGCATGAGCTTGGGTTGGCAATGTATCAACGTGATCATGGACTCCGCAAATACTACTGTGTTGTTCACTCCAAGACGAAGGCGAGCCGAACAAAGACTCTCGTGCTGCAGTTCCGCCTTACGGGTTAGAGCTAACGTATCGACCAGTTTCAGTATCTACAACACAGTTCATTTCGCCAGTTCACGTCTACTTACACTGTCTACATGTACATCATATCCAGCTTCTGGTAACCTGGTTGTGCATTAAAGTTTAGAGATTAACGATAAGAGCGACTTCCCTCGGCTGTTGGATGACACGCCAAGAAAATGGTTGTATACAAATTGCCTTAAGGGCTGGTGGGCCCGCGGAATTCGCAGTTCGTAGATTCTCTCTGCTGAACCAATTACTATCAGTGCACTTGTTGACGCCACTGCCGAAGCGAGGAAAAGCTCTCGTAGTTCGGCGTGGACTCGGTGCGGCAGCTGGTGTCGCTGTTGGCGGCATCAAGTTGGCGGAAGGCTTCAACAAAGCTGCCAATTGTCGATGAATTTGATGAAGAGAGCTGAAATGAGTGAATTACCACGAATTCATTGGGCATGAAGCCCACCAGGAAATCAGCTCCACACGCAGTCTGCCAAGTCCAGTAAAATGCCGACCTAATTTTTCAACGTTCTTCTTTCCGATCTCGACGGTAAGCTGGGGAGTTCGAAATTATAGTACTTCAATTTTACAGGATTTATATTTAAGAAATGGACTTGTCCATGCTTTCAGAACGTGGTAAGGGTCACCGCGTACACAAGCAATGCGACTGGCGCTGCTCAGCGATAAACAATGAAAACTAAGGGATCTTGGTGTGCTTGAACGCGCTTGGACATCTGCTCTGGAATTCAGAGTTGTTTCCCGAGTCTGGAAATATGTTCTGCCTCAGCAGGTTGGTGCTGCACTTGAAAAGACTCCACGAATCCTTCACCTGCATGCTGATATTTGACTGTTTATATTTGAGCGATAATGAATTGCGTTAGTCCACGCACCACACAGCAACGCTAGCGGTGCGAGCGCCTTCAATTTCACCCCTCCTCCACGGTATAAATGACCAAATACACAACATTTTCGGTAGCGTCCCCCAACTTTGACAGAGGTTCAAATCCCCCAAGGACTGTCGTCAGTCGTACCCTAACTGTAACCAAATGTTTGCGGTAGATCACAATCACCAGGTCACCCTGAGTGGGAAACCTGTTTCGAGAGCCGTTCATTCCAGAAATTGATTCGCAGCTTACACGCACGAAGACGAACATGCGCTTAGGATCTTGTCGGGTCCTTTTCGTGGCTGTTATCCTCACGAGCGCCACGACGTTCATCGGAGCCGAAGACACTGCCCCGATCGACAACGCTTCTGCGCCGGACCACGATCGTGTCGCCTTGACCAACGCAATTCGCCGTCTCAGACGAAGTCACAAACCGGAGGGCGAAGAGAGGATTATGCCACTGCCCATTGCTGCGTTCTCCAACCTGCTCCATTCGACACCGACGACTTCGACGCAATCGTCCCAGATTCTACTCGCGGTGGAGGACAATACGCCGCTTCCAAAGGCCGCCAAGGCTGTTATCGCAGTGGCCAGCGTGCGCCTGGCAGCTGGCCGTGTTATTGGCGGTGTCAAGCTAACGCAGATGCTGAACAATTTCGTTGGGGAAGCTGTGTCGGCATGATACTATCAGACACACCCATCTCTAGTTCCAACCTAATACGGGCATTTGTTGTCACCATGTCAAAGCTAACTTCACTCAACTAAAACTTTGAATTAATTTCTTACAAAGCCCCCACTGCCAGATTTGATTGACGCTGGTTGGTGTTTCGTGCGATTTGGCTCAGGTCGTCGTTGGACGGCAGCCAAGGACGCAGAGATGTACGTCACCAGGAGATGCTGCAGAAGGATGTTGCGGCGCGATGAAAACGTGTTCAATCGCCAACGTCACCAGCGGATGGTACGCCGACGTGGTTTTGGCTTCTTTCAACAAGGGATTTACTTGTGCAACTGACAAGACGGTTGTTATAATTGCAGCCGATCTTAACACCAGCAACGATCCGTGCAGCAAAACCTCGAATGCCAACGTTCCTTCGGGCCCGGAAGTCCGACTTTCTTGTACTAAAGGACAAACAGGTTCCTTGAGGGCGCCCTCACGCATTAGAGTGGGTTGCCATTGGTCGTCCAGATCGATAAAGACGCTTACGTTGCAACATTGGAAGAGGTGAACTTTTCTAGCTGAAAATAAAGGCGAGACCGCCCCGAGGGCAACACAGCAGCATGCAAACATGTACAGTATAATACCTTGATGATCGTGTACTGAGCTGTACCAGTAGTAAAGAAGGATAAGTATGCACATTGACAAAGACCCCCCGCCCCCGTTAACTCCTGGGGCTTTGCTGTCGTCGAGCGTATCCTAAATAACTCGCTCGTTTTCCCGTACCTGTGGTCGGCAGGCAGATCCTTTGGGCTTCATGTGTTCATTTTCTTGCTACTGTACATACAGCACGTCATTCGATAATCAACATAATCAACAGAGGATTACCATCATCGCACCGATGCGAATTCTACGGTGAGCCAGCTATTCCAGAATTTTCTTCGTTCACGCACACCAAGCTCCGTCGAACAGCAAAAATGCGCGTTACCTTCGCTCTAGCGCTTCTCGTGGCGACGTTTCTCTCGAGCTGTACGAACATCAGTGGCGCTGAAGGTATTGAGTTGGTCAACAAGGTCGCTCCTGCGTCCGACACCAAGACGATCGACTCTGACTAAGTTCGCCGGCTTAGAGGGGGCAAGAAACCGGAAGATGAAGAGAGGATGGTACCAAACTTCGCTGCAATGTCGAACCTGCTCCATTCGACTTCGACGACACAATCGTCACAGATTCTTCACGCGGTGGAAAGGCACCAGCCGTTGCCCAAGTGGGCTAGAGCTCTCCTGGTTCTGCTAGGCCTTGGCGCGGCAGGGGGCATCATTTTTGGCGGTGTCAAGGGGATCCAGGCGCTTAACAAGGCCGACTAATTGGTCATCATGATCATGATCTTGGCTTAACAATGTATCAACGTGATCAAGGGGTTCAGCGCTTACTCTTGTGCTGTTGACTCCGAGACGAAGGCGAGCGAATCAAGACTCTCGTGCTACAGTTCTACATTTCATACGAGTTAGAGCTAACTAATCGTCGCTCAATTGGTAATGTAATGCAAACACGACTTTCTATCGAGTTGTACAGAGCTTCCTGCTTCTCAGCAATTATCGACTTGCTGAAGGAGTACTGCTTGGTCCGCCTTTGCCACTCACCGANACAGCTCTGGGCGGCAGCTCACCGTCCACACTGCATTTGATGAGCTCGTTGATAATGCAACGGCGGCGGAGATCGGTTCGGTTGACCATGACGGTGACGCGGGGGGGCTGGGGAGTCTGGTTGGGGCCTGAGCGGTATGTAGCTAAATGGAAAGTGAGGAGGCGTCGTACTGTGAGACTCGTATCTCTGGACAGAGGCGGCTTTTGAAGCCAAACAGAGGGTGCACCAATAGCTGAATTGCACGCGCTTCTTTTTATCCAATCAAATACTGTTAAAGATGCTCAGAGGCTGTGCAATGATTATTTTTGCTTGAACCTATCCATCATTTCCGACCAGAGGTAGTAGGTGATTTCTAAGGATTCGTCAAGTGTTTTCAAGTGCAGCACCAACCTGCATCGACAGGGCATATTTCTAGACTCGTGAAACAGCTCTGAGTTCCAGAGCAGCTCTCCAAAGCTCGTGCAAGCACAGCAAGATCATCTATCGCAGAGCAGCACCAGTCGCATTGCTGGTGCATGCGGTAACCCTCACCACGTTCTGAAAACAACCCAGCTTGCCGGGACAAGTCCACCGCGGTGCTAGCATTGCGAAAAGTGAAACATTCTTGGAGGCTGCAGAAATTTCTTGGGCAACATCAAGCCATAAACACGGTTCCAGTAACGTATCGCTTTCTGTTCCTTAGAAATGGGATAAATTGTGGTCGCACTTACAACCCGCTGTGCGCAGCAACGGGTGGAACGAGCCTCTTTCATCTTTAAAGTTTCTGACTTCACTGAGCAGAACCAATAGAGCATTTGCCTGGTATTCCACCACACTCCGAATACTCTCGTGACCCATGCTAGTTCAGTTTTGAAGGCTTCCCTGCCGTCCAGTTCCTGCGCGCAGCTATTTGTCTGCGTGGGGGTGGTGGTGACCTGGATGTACAGCAGTTCTACTGAAGTGTGGTTGATGCAGTGCGTGATTCTAGCAGAAGTATGAAAGCCTTTGCCCACTTCGGCAGCGGCATATGGCCCTCCACCGCATGTAGAATCTACGATGAGTACGTCGAATGCATCAAAGTCGCCATTGCAAAGCGTCGGGTGGTACGACGATTCTCTCTTCATCTTTAATCATGTGGCTCGATCCGCACGCGGCGACGAATGTATACCTTGACCTGCATAGTGTATGCTGATTCCTCACTCGTCGCTTCTCTGGTTGCCAAGCACTTGTGCTTCGCAGTAGCTTGCCTGCTTCGCCGACAGATATCTCGACCTGTAATCCAATTTTTGGATTCGATATCTTGTTAGCCCCTCTCGTTAACACAGTACCGCTTCTTCGACGAGCCCAGCTCAGTGTATCTTGAAGACGTCAATTCCAGGGCACACGGTGAGCAGCGATAAAGCCCCTCGGCAATTGGCAGGACTTCGACATACCAATATCATCAATTACCTTAGATACCCGGCAGCATATCCCCGGCAGTAGACCGAACCAATCCGTTGTCATGAACTATGATAGAGTGGTTACGTTTGACGAGATCAGCGACCATAGACTTGCCTAGAAAACAGACGCCGCAAGTCGGGCTAATGATGACGCGCCGGAGCTCTTGGACCAGTTGAACATCCATTCGTGGCCGTCACGCAAACGAAGGCGACACCGAGTCCGATCCGTGAACCATATGGGGGAGAGCTCTTAGTGCCACTGGTGCCGAGAAAACCTCGACTGCCGTGCCCAAGGGGGCCTAGCAGCGTCGGATCGACGAAGCAGTGCGAGCGTCGCGAATACAGAGTCGCCGACCAGCGCGACTACCGCGGCACCTACTGCTACGACGACTGCCCCTACAATCACCGCTCAGACTGCCACGTTCAAATGTTAGACAGTAACTTCGCGCATAGTGATAGCGGGACCACTTCGTCTCCAATCTTTACATGATCTGGTCGTGTTGTCTTCCCGTTCGATGGTGTTGTGGATAGTTGAGGACCAAAACGGAGATTGAAAGCCATATGGCATTTCAGCCTTTTTTGCTGTAAATTGGGTCTTCAGCTGATCGTCTCCATCGCTAGAGCACCGAGGCTGGCAGAATGAACGCTGTACTCTATTGGATTTCCACCTTGAGTCTCCACGTTTCCACTCAATAGCTCCAGGAAAGACATCGACTGAGCGCAATGCGACTAGTGCATTTGTCTAGTCGCATTGCGCTCCTTCACCTATTTTCGGTGTCAAGGGTGGACGTACATGCATGCTCCACCGAAAGGATTCGTTAAGAGTGACTAGCGACCATATGATATGCTAGCGGACTGAACATCCTCGCCAGCAGCGATCCATGACAGTTAGGCGCACCACAGTGGATTCGGCTTGTGAAGCTCATTTCTCGAGTTGCCTGACGTAACGCAAGCACCGAACTCGTACTCGACCATGCTGTCGTCCTTTCGCTTCGCAGTCACAGCGGTGGCGGCTGTCGTGGCAGTAGTTGGCGCCGCCACGATCGACACCGGGACTGCCCCAGGCGTCGCTGCAGGCACCACCGGCGGCGGCAACATCGAGCCAGTGTACCCGACCACAACTGCTAAGTTGATCTCGTACCTGAAGGACTCGGAACCTCGCGTCGTGGTGCTCAACCAGGCGTTCGACTTCCGGGGCACGGAGGGGTCTACTACCGAGGCTGGATGTCGCCCAGACTACACGCGTGAATGCATCGCCAAGAACAACGGGTACCAGTCGCAGGACGTCATATTGAACGATGGTGACACCGCCATGTCCCAAACTGGAGGCTGCTCTGACGGAACTGCCGTGGACGTCACGTACGACAACGCCGCCAAGGAGTTCATGGTGGTGGGCAGCAACAAGACACTCGTTGGCGAGGGCATCTCTGGCGTGATCATCGGAAAGGGTCTCTGGATCGACGGCGATAATGTCATCGTACAGAACATCCACATCACCGACCTGAACCCCCATCTCGTGTGGGGTGGAGATGCCATCTACATGCAAGGCACAGACGACCGAGCTATGCAGAATATCTGGCTGGACCACATCAAGATCTCCAGCATCGGGCGGCAAATGCTTGTGACAGGATTCGCTGGTGTGAGTAGTCTGACGGTCAGCAACTGCGAGTTTGATGGCGTCACAGAATACTCCGCGTCGTGCGATGGACGTCACTATTGGACCATGATCCTTAGCGGCGACGACACCCAAGTAAGTCTGCTGAACAACTACATTCACCACGTGTCCGGACGCGCCCCCAAGATCGACAGCTCCGTCGTGCACGCAGCCAACAACTTCTGGTCGAACTGCTCGGGCCATGCCTTCGACATTGCCGACGACGCGTACGTGCTCATTGAGGGCAACTACTTCGATGGTGAGCCCACGCCCAATGTCGAGGACAGCACTGGTTCCTTGTTCGTCCCCACTGGCAGCAACCAGGATCAGTGTCAAGCTGATTTTTCCCGTGAATGTCCTCTCAATGTCCTTGTGGACAGCGGCACGCTTTCATCGGACAACCGCAACGAGGACACTGCAATTGCTACGGTAGCAGGTGTGTCTGGTTTCCTGACGGTTGACGTGGCTGATGCCGCTGAACTTTTCCTTGTGAGTGGTAACTTCGGTATCGGAACGTTGTCTGGTAGCACTTTCAGCACCACAACGGTGACCAGCACTGCATCGAGCACCGCCGGCGATGCTACATCCACAACCAGCGCTGCATCAGGTGCTGCTGTTGCGTCATCAACAGCATCATCGGGATCCAGCGACGCAACACCTGCAACTGTCCAGCCTGCAGCCGGCAGCACTACAGCATCAATCGCAGTGGACGGTTCGACTACTGCCGATACGACTACCTCCAGCACTACGGCCACGAGTGCTTCACAGGCAACAACAGCAGCCATTTATGTAGCCTCTTCCACGGTTGGTACATCCGAAACACTATCCACGTCAGGTACTGGGGCCACCTCAGCTAGTTCTTCAACAGCACCAACCACTTCAACATCGACAACAGCTACAACCACCAACTCGGGATCCGCTCCCGGATTCGCTGCGGGAACCACTGGCGGCGGCAGCATCGAGCCGGTCTACCCCACCACCATCGACGAACTGTCCACCTATCTCAGTGACGATGAACCGAGAGTCATTGTGCTCCAGCAGAGCTTCAACTTCTCCGGCACCGAGGAATCCACCACCGAGACGGGATGCAGGCCCACTTTCAACCAGGAATGCATCGCCGAGAACAACGGATACAAGTCCCAGGACGTCATCCTCATGGACGATGACACCGCCATGTCCCAAACCGGCGGCTGTGACAGCGACGGCTTCGCGGTCGAGGTGACCTACGACAACGCCGCCAAGAACCCGCTAGTCGTCTCCAACAACAAAACCCTGGTCGGAGATGGCACGTCCGGCGTGCTGTACGGCAAGGGCCTGCTCATCGAGGGCAGCAACGTCATCGTGCAGAACATATACATCACGGAGCTCAACCCGCACCTCGTCTGGGGCGGCGACGCCATCACCATCCGCGGCGCGGACGACACGGCGCCATCCGGTATCTGGGTCGACCACGTCAAGATCTCCAGCATCGGCCGGCAGATGGTCGTCGTCAACTTCTCGGGCGCTATGGGCCTCACCATCAGCAACTCTGACTTCGACGGCAACACCGAGTACTCGGCATCGTGCGACGGACGCCACTACTGGGGGTTCTTGTTGTATGGCGAAACGACGCAGATCAGCCTCGTCAACAACTACATCCACGAGACGTCGGGCCGCTCGCCCAAGATCGGCGGCACGGCCGACCAGAGCGTCGTGGTCCATGCCGCCAACAACTACTTCGACGACAACTCGGGCCATGCCTTCGACGTCGCGGCCAGCGCCTACGTGCTGGTGGAGGGCAACTACTTCGACGCGGTGACGACACCCAACCTGGACGACGAGGACGGCAATTTCTTCGTGCCGACGGCTGCGAGCGACTGCAAGTCGAGTCTGGGTCGCGACTGTGAGCTGAACGTGTTGACGGACAGCGGAACTCTGTCGGGCTACAACGAGGACGCGGTGACGAGCATCCTGAGCAGCTACACGACGCAGATCGGCGGGTATGCGATCGCGGCTGCGTCTCAATTTAGTGCGGCGACGACGAACTATGGCGTGGGCACGTTGGCGTAGAACTTGGATTCGGGATCCATTCTAACTTGGAATTGCGTAAGTAAGTGTAGCGTTTACCAGGTCAACTGTTTGAAAGTAGCCCTTTCAACTATTGACGTACCAAGGATCATAACATCTTTGAATTCAGCGTTTCCTGTCACTGCGGCCTTGCTCAAAATCGCGAGGTCATATCTTGCCATATTTGCAAGGCGTCAGTCCCTGTGCTTCTGCCATGGCTTCAGAATCAAGGTAGCAAGACGATAAATACCGGCCATCTCAGCACAGCAGCTCTATTTCTTCTAAACGTACTCGTGCATTGCGTAGCAGAAGGAAGGCGGACCGATGCCAGTCCACACTGTGTGAAAGTGCGTCAAACTTTCTGCCAATTGCCGTTCGTCATCTACGCCGCGGCCTTCTTCTTGGGTCGCACCTCGGAGTCCTGCACCGTGTGAAGGAATATAGCATCGTTGGGATGGCTAAACAAGCAGCAAGAAACAACACACAAAAGCATCAGTCCATCGAACTCCTGTCCGCACATTTCCGCCTCCAGCGGCACGTACTCCTTCTCGCCCTGCTCGTACGTGTACGAGGCCGCAATAGCCAGCACCGATCCATCGTGATTGAATTCCATGGCCGCGATGCTGGTCGGGTACTGCCTCAAGTGTGTGATCCTCTTCTTATTGGCGCCGTCCCACAGGTTCACCACTCCGTCGCAACCTCCTGTGGCAAAAGTCCCATACGTCGGATGGAAGGCGATGCTGTTCACGGGATAAATAAGCGTCTGGTCGTCTACTTTGCCGCGGTGGCACTTGAACGCGTAGCTGCGTTTCTTTTTGGCCGGGTCCGTCGCTTCCTGCTCGTCCTCAAAGTACTCGAGCGCCACTCGGCCCTCCACGGACGCCAGAGCGTACCCCGTAAGGTCAGGAAACACGCTCACGCAGCGCATCTGGTACTTGAGCGGACTCTCTTTCCGCACCAGCGGCTGCGCGAAATTCCGGAGGTCGAACACGGCCACCTGACGGTCGGCCGTGGCGGCGGCCACCAGGTGGCTGCGCACGTCCATGGCGAAGACTTTGTCCGGCAGCTTGGCCTCGTGGATCTGCGCGTTGTCGCCGTTGCGCACGTCGAAGACCTTGACGGCGCCGTCCCAGCCGCCGCTGACCGCCAGCCCGAACTCGCGCGAGTAGCCCACGTGTCTGACGGCGGCCTCATGCGTCCCCAGCGCTGTGGTCTGCCGCGTGTTGAGGTCCACCTGCTTGACTGCGCAGTCCAGGCCGCCCGCGAAAGCCTCGGCGTCGCCCTTGCCGTAGCTGCAGCTCAGCACGGGCGCCTCCAGCTCCACGCGCATGCGGAGCCGCGCGCCTTCGTACACGCGCAGCGACGTGTCCCACGAGGAGACGAGCAGCTGCGAGCGCGACCCGAAGCGCAGACACGAGACGCCGTCGCTCGGCGGCGCCTGCAGCTCCACGTCCTGCGGCGGTTGCCCCTGCGTCGCCATATTTCAGAGTGAATGTCACGTTAGTGGATGCGGAATGGCTTCCCTCCTAACTTGCATAAGGAAACCCCTGTATTGCCATCATTACCTCTTTATTCGCATCATTTAGCCTATGCTATTCTTCAGAGGTCGACTCGGGAACAACAACCTCCATAGAAACGCCAAGTGACCCGAGAGCCCGATAATGGAGCGCAAGCCCCGCGCCTCTCGCCGCCGCGTGTTCAGCACGCTGAGCCGCATGCAGGCGACGGGCTCCACGTCTTCTCCGTCCATCGCGCAAGACGCGCAGACGCCGCAGTGGAAGCGCCAGGGCGCGCGCGCGCGCCTGCGGACCGTCGCGGACCTGCCGCCGCCGCTCGTCTCGTCCTTGGACGCCGCCGACGCGCGCGAGTACGAGCGCCACACCGCCTTCCACGGGCGCCGCAAGAGCTTCGTCGTGCTGCTGCGGGACCTGTACGCGCTGCTGGACGGCGCGGCGCAGGACCGGCGCAAGCTGCGGCTGCTGCTGCAGGAACTGGTGCAGCGGCTGCTGGACCCCAGCGGGGTGCACGCCGAGGACGACGGGCCGGCCGGCGGGCTGCCGGACGAGAGCGTCGGTAGCTTTGTGGCTGCCGAGCGCGAGACGTTCCTGAGACTCGGGGGCGACGAGGCTCTGTTGCGCGTGCTGCACGCGCTGCGACAGGAGCACCAGCTCGTGCACCAGGCGGCCGAGAAGCAGCCGCCGCGCTGGTCCACGCTCGTGTTGGACGGCGAGCGCCGCCAGAAGCACAGCGTGAGCTCCAGGTGTGACGTCCGAGCGCTGTGGGGGACGCCCGTGCCCGTGGCCGTCTCGCCGGGGAAGAACGGGACGGACGCGTCGCTGAGGAAGCACATCCTGAACGACACGATGGCCATTCTGAGGGAGCTCTGCTACTTCTCGGTGAACCTGGCGGTCCAGCTGTGTGACAAGGACGGACTCATCGTGTATTTATTCCAGCTCATGGGTGACGTCAGGTTCTTTGACAATGCGTCCGGGCTGGTGGAGGAAGTCTTGGCGGTCCGAGAGGAGTCGTTCGACCTCAGTCGCATCCGTACGGAGTGGTTGAGATGGCAAATGTTGTGCTGGCTGGTACTGCTCATATTCCTAACGTGTGCGATGCTGTTGATGCTGTTGTTGCTGTTGCTGCAGCCAACTTCCACGCGGTCATGCAGTCGCTGTCGTCCAGGCAGCTGGCCTTCTTCTGCCGCGTGCTGGCACTTGTTGTGTTTGAGCCCGAGGACCGACGACTGCTGGAGACTGCGAGTGCGTGCTTGGAAGGAAGCCTGTGACTGTATTGTTGCTGACGTTTGTTGCGTGCTAAACTTTTTGTGAATTGCTTGCCACTCTGCGCAGAGGTGATCAAGTCGCTGGAGCTGCTGAAGCTGCGTCGCGACCGGATGATGCGCGCAGACAACATCGTCGACCGCAACCACGCGCTGATTTTCAATTCGCCGCTGATCCTGCAGCGGCTGCTGCGCGTACTGCAGGTGCAGAACTTTTACTTCGCGCTTAATCCGGTGTATGAGCCGTTCTCGTCGGAGCTCGCTACCTCTGCAGAGTTTGCCACTCTGCTCTACCAGACGAGCGATCGAAGTGACTGGGACACAATCGATCGTCTTGTCACTCACCCGGCGCTCGGATCTTCAGGAGATCTTACGATTCTACACAGGCACAACCAGGCTCGAGCTACTGAGGCTACTACTACAGCAGGAACCGGAGAAGATCCCAACACGACTTCGTCCTCACATTCGCACCAACACCCATTTTCTGTGGAGACAGCAATTCTGCGAGACCTGATCTTCCGTAACCGATCGCCAGACCAGCGCGCGAGGGAAGATGCCGAGGCACAGGTGATTATGAAGTCTATCGTGCTGGCCCCTTACCGCGTTGAGGTGCTTTTTGTGCTTTGCACCTTGCTGAACGGCAAACGCAAGGTTGACTTCCAGGAGCGACTCGCAGAGATGGGACTTGTCAAAACGCTCAACACGATGTTTGACAAATTTCAATGGAATACAATGGTGGCATCCAATCCGGCACACGAGCCGTTGCACGGACCCGGGTGTGACTGCAGCCTAGACGCGTCGTTGAAGATTCAATTTTTGCGGTTGATTCACAACTTTTGCGATCGCGACTACAGCGACAATACCAGCAAGCTGCTTTTGCTCAGTGAGCACGAAATTCAGTTGATGAATGACGGAGGTTCCACGCCTATTAACCTCGACCACCCGGGCAAGGGTTTGCTATCGAAAATCATCAACGCGCTAATCGAGCAGCCAGTCGATTCCATTTACCGCTTCTGGCTGGCCTCGTGTGTCGAAGCATTCCTGCGACGCGCAGCCCCGAATGAGCAGCTCTACGTTGCGCGTACGCCTCTGCTACAGGCACTCATCACAGAGATTCTGAGTGGGGGGGCTTACCGTTCGCAGGGTAGCTTCCAGTCAGCCTTCGATTTGCTAGGAGAGATGACGAAGGGCAACTGGCGAACGCTGCAGCTTTTCCACGGGCTTCTAAGCAACACGCAGTTTGCGGCTTTTATGGGTACGTGCGAAGCACAGATATTTTGTGTTGCTGCTTTTCATTGACGGCTTCTTGTTGCTTTCGATTTTACAGAAGTGGTGATATTGAATCTAGTGGACTCAAATGTGTTCATCCGGTCGATGCTACTATCCTCAGAGAAGTTCGCGAAGCAGCCTGAAAGCGGTACATTTGGACTGGCCGATGACTTCGAGATGGACCGCATGAGCGAGTTCCTGACAGTGAATCTGGTGCGCCTGCTCCGTGATCTCATGACAATTGTCACGATGGACGACATCAACCATGAGAACATTTGCTGTCTGAACACAGCCATTGTGATTCTCGTCTTTCAGCATCGACGGCGAAGGCTTCCAGCTATTCTCGAGGCGCTTCGTGACCACGAAGACGTTTCAGGCAAGCAAGGCTACGTGTGCAATAACTTCCGGGGCTTGTTGTGGTTCTGGATCCAGTATTACACACCGCGTGGCCGAGACCGTCTCGGCCTGGAACACTCTAGCGAAGTGAAGTTCGAAGAGTGGCGAAATGTGGTTTCGCTGCTGTGTGCCGATGATGGATCCGAAACTGCTTTGCTCTCGACCTCGGCACGGCTTCCACCGTCACCTTACTCGCGACTGTATGCTACAACACGAGAAAGGTGCACCTAAACAATGTCCCCCAAGCTGCAATTAGTGCGATGATACCTTGCGAACTCGACATCTGAGGCATATAATGAAGAGATATTGACTCTCACCTGAGGTGTTTTGTGGCAGACTGGCGTGATGGTGACGTCCGATCGCTTTTGTCTTCCATTTACGATTCTTGTCGTGCACTACGCGCTGGGCAAACTGTTTATCCATGGAGCGGCTATTCCGGATTGTAGGGTCATCGAGAGCACGGTAAGACGGGAGTTTATGAGGTTATCCTCCGCGTGAGCTCGAAAAATGCAGTGGGCACAAATTCGGTGCAAGCTCTCCATCACGCCGGACCCAACCCTCCAGGATGTTGAGCGGTCAAAAGCCAAGAATCCGCCGCAAATTTAGTCGCTTGTTGCTGCGTGGGGGATGTCGTCAGCGACTCAAGTATGGCCCCCAAAACACTATCAATTGTGGTAAAACGTGCACCACCACCGAAGCTTTGCTCAGGGTTTCAACTTCACGAGGTTGCTACAGGACCTTTACCATTGGGCAACGTGTCTTTTCATCGTCGTACTTGTGTGCTTGTAGCTACTGGGTGCGGTTTGGGACTCGACAATGGGATGACACACCTTCTCTACGGTCGGAGCTCGCTATAAGGACCTTATCAAATAGTTGGAATCAACGATGTGCCGTACTGGGACTGTATGGTTGCTTGTGTACGGAGTGAACAATTCTACGAGCCAAGGCTCGTGAGTTTTCTGCTAGCTGCGCCTGGTATTGCGGTAATCCTAGAAGACTCAACTGGAGAGGCGGTGCATGGGTCGACTTCGACAGCGTTAAGTTGGGTCAGTCTCCGACGCACTTGACGAGGTGGCGCAGCTTGAACTCGAATCATCCTGCGCTCTGATTGCGAAAACTATCGACAATATCTTCGATACCTGCTTGGATCTAGGATATACCAATCTCACGCGTGACCTCCGTGTCGTCGACGACTGGGACAGCAAGGATTTGCCCATACTCATCATGCCGCACTATGACAACCGTACGCGAGACATGCCATACCGACGTGGGAAGGCGATGCCTGTATTTTTCATCTCGACGATTCGTACACATTGGTCGACTGTGGCAAGTTTTCGTGGGGTAAATCAAAGCGTTCGCCACGAGAAAATAATGGAATGGCTGAAGCGTCAAGAGGATACTAGAAGAACGGTTGGTACGAAGATTTGAAGAGAATACGTTGGTATTCTGGTGTAGCAAGCTCCGCACCTGGAGCTCCCTACTATATGCACCAGTCATTCGATGAACTGAAATTGACTGTTCAAATCCCGACGATTGTGAGGCTGTAGCTCGACTCGTGCGATAGGGTCACAACTTCATCGCTTCCGACAAGGAACACGATTTCATCTCTGTCTACATCGCGAAGGGGGCGGAGTACGGGCTTTTCATCTATAAAGGTGACAAGATCCACATGTTAGGAACTGTATTTGACTGGGAAACTCTACATGTAGTCTCAAACCTATCAGTTGGATTGGTATTGATACGGTGGGCTCTCGCACTGATATCGCTATACTCGGGCGTGTATCACGGCAAAAGCCTGGGGTTTACTGGTGGAATCGGCTGCATTTCGGGTGATGGAAGCTTATTTTTGCCATTTGACTCGTTATCTCGTTTAAAGATGGCGTTGGCTGCATTTTGGACCGTGGACTGTCGATTCGAGTGCCAGAAGGCTGGGCCAATTGAGTCGTGGTTTGTTACGTAAGGACACCGAGGGGGTGAGACGCGCCAAAGCTCCGCGCCGGCGGCTCCGTACTTCATAATACACCAAGTCTTCGACATGCGCTCGGGAAATGAAATGGAATGAGGCCGCTCCTGGTTACGAGCGGCGGGGGGGATACATTCTGCGTCAACGGCGGCTCAAGCCGAATCAATTCAGTACTTTTATCGCGAACGAGATGGAGTTCTGTTTGATCATCTACGAGGCCTACTTACGAGCTGATCCGCCTCCTATTCGGGGATCAATATCTAATCACCTTCGATGAATGGGATCTGCTGTCATCCATGGTAACCTTCCAATCATTTTGTCACCTCTGCGTGTTTGTCTGGACACTAGAAGATACGGCATCGCAGCAGGTTTCAGGCCTTAAGGACTTTGGAACCGGAAATGTGGCGGCTAGACGACGTGAGACTTCAAAGCATTTCCTGGTGGCGGGTATCTTCGTATGCCGTTCAATGCTGAGAAGCATCTTCAGGGAAACGCGAGAGATAGTAACACGACATCAGCCATTGGGAGTTCAACGTACCTGGACCAAGGACGTTGGCCACCTTGAAGTTACTCCGAATCCTTTTTGGAACGCTTTGGCCCGATATTTATAAGTCAATCGGGTGGTGAGGGCACCGGGAGTGGACTTTGCTTTCTTGTTGTGAACCTGGTCAAGTACCGGAGCGTTTGTTTACCAAGCAAGAAATGGCGTCGCTGACTGCGCTCAACCACGGGCGGAAATGCATGCAAGGTCAGTAAATAAATGGATGTAGCCGTTCCGATAGTGCACGGTTTAAAGCTCACACGTTCGTACCTCACCCGGCTCGGTGGTTGTCATGAAGATCTGGACCAATTCAGCCACTCGATGGGGTGGACTTCCAGGGACTTGGGCGACGGCGCAGACTTGGGCAACGTGACGGAGACCCCAACGGACTTCGTTCCGCCTACTGCCTGTGCGTCCAAGGCAAGAACACGCCACAAAGCCACATCGACCCCCTCTCGAACCTACCGCAAGCGAGCGACAGGGCCAACAGCATCTTCGTCAGCGAAAACGCACCCGGGCGATGGTCGGCCTACAAGTGAGCAGCAGCAGCACAAGAGACGCGCTCACACGACGCCCAGCAGGAATCAGCCCAAGCCAAGCGCAGAGCCGATCGACTTTGTCTACGACATCAACGTGCGGCGGAGGCTACGCGAACAAGTCGACGCCGAGCGCAGCCGCATCTTGCAAGAGGCCACGGCTCGAGAAGCCAAACTTCGAGCCCAGAGCAGGTGGGTCTTTGACAAGCGACAAGCGTCACCACCACCACGAAGGAAGCAGGCGTGGCAAGCGAGTACGCGTAGTAATAGTAGCCCCAGTAACAAAGCTGCCGACCCAGAAAAGGACAGCAGAGCTGCCCCCGCCGACGACACGGACGACGTCGAGCTCTCCATCCGGGAGTTCGAACGCCGTCTGCCAAGCTGCTGACTGAGTCTTTGTAGACTAAGTAGTAATAATTCGTCTTATTTCTCTAGTAGTAATCGGTCCCACAGTAATCACAACGAGTAGTAGTAGTGGGAGTGCCATCATTGACAGAGACGTATTACTCATTGTACGTGTAGTGATCTCGCTACAACATTTACTATTGCATAGTACTACGTAGTAATCCTCCTGGATGTGAGTATGAGTATGAGTACTACTTGAAAAAAGCGGCAGTAGTGAAGCATCTTTTTTCACCAAATACTATTAACCTCCGCCAAAGAACACAAGAAACAATGAAGAAATGGCGTCGAAATGGTGAAAAAGATGCCTAAGGAAGTACTGGCATTGGGTACGGTAGGGCGCGTCTGTAGTGGTTTAGGTGGTGCGCAGCGGGGGCGCCACGAGGATAACGACGTCTCCGCGCACGAAGAGCATCTCGATGGTGCGCTTGGACTGCTTGATGAGCTCCTCGTACGTCTCCGGGTCCAGCTCCTGCACGGTGATGGTCTCCTCCACGTCGCTCAGCACCAGGTTCAGGTGCTGGTCGTACGCCTGCAGCACGCCCCGCAGCTCGCGGTCGCCGCGGCACTTGACGTAGATGCGCTCGGCCACGCTCAGCTTGATCAGGTCCAGCGGCTCGTCGATCGACGCCATGGTCAGTAGCAAAGGTGGATGCGGAATGCTCCTCTGTTCCTCTAGAGGGAGTCGATTATCACCCAATCATCTTCGTGTCTTTATTTCAGCCAATCCAATCGCTCGACGTCTCTTGGGGGCAACCATAACCATTGGCAGTCGAGACGCGAGGCGATGAGGGGCGAGAACGCGGGCGTGCTGGGCGCCTTCAGCGACGTGAGCGAGTCCTCGGACAGCGACGAGGAGCTGCTGCACGTGATGGACCCGTCGGACCCGCGCGCGCACCGCGCGGCGCCGTCGGCCGTGCAGCCCACGCGCGTCAAGGCGAGCAAGGCCCCGCGGAATCAGACGGCGTCGCGCTGGGACTCAGACGACGACGTGGGCGAGCCAATCAGCGTCGACTCGGAGGCGGAGAATCAGAAGACTCAGACACCCATCGTAATCGACAATGATGACGACAAGGAAGTCAAGAAGGTCAAGAAGGCGGGCGTGACGCTGTCCAAGTGGGCGCAGGCGCGCTTCCTGCTGCCCGCCAGCCAGCGCAAGCTCCCCGTGATCGAGGAGCCGCCGCTCGAGCCGCTGAATGACTTCATCCTGAGCGATTTCGGCTCGCGATTCCGCGGCGACGCGGGCGACGTGGCCGTGGAGAAGGCGATCGCGCCGGAAGAGGGCGAGGAAGAGCAGGACGAGAGCAGCAAGCTGCGCGTCGGCGCGCCGCTCTTCGACGCCACGTCGGCGAGCAACGACAAGGGGAAGGAGGACGGAGAGAAGGACGAGGCGGCGGACAGGAAGAACAGGAAGAAGAAGACAAAGGAGGACGGGCGCAAGCGCAAGGAGAACAGGTACTTCATCACGGACCTGGCCACCAAGTGCTTCCACTGCGGAGAGGTCGGACACATGGCCAACGTGTGCATGAACGACAAGCTGCAGCCGCCCTGCTACTACTGCGCGCTGCGAGGACATCAGGCGTGGGAGTGCCCCAACCTGCCGTGTGCGAACTGTCTGCAGCTGGGACATCAGGAGAGGGTGAGTCTACTTGCTGTGTGGGGAAGTAGGTAGGAAATGACCACGTGACTGATGCTGTGAATTGCTCGTCCCATTGTGCGACCCACTCAGGACTGCAACAACCGAACGATGAACATCGACCCGTGCAGCGTTTGCGGCCGCGCCGGGCATGTTGAAGATGACTGTGACAATGTTGGAAACCAAGCGGAGGCGACGTGCATGGTGTGCACGAAAGTGGGTCATCTGTACTGTGTGCCAGTGCCGCCTCCCGCCGACAGACGCGTGTACTGCCCTCATTGCGCTAAGAACCATGCGCTTGACATTTGCCGAACGTATAGGGAACCAGCAGTGACCAACTTCGCTACCCGGACGGCTAGTGGCCGCACCGTGCAGACGTGCTTTGTGTGCAACGAGGCTGGTCACATCGCTGCCGAGTGTCCGATGCGCTCGAATGGATATGGCAGGGGTGGAGGCAACTGCTTCAAATGTGGCAAGCCTGGACACTTTGCTGCCGATTGCTACAACTCGGGTAACAACAATAACAACAACAACAACAACTACAACAGCAACAACGGGCGGCGCGTTACAGGCCGCAAGCGTGGTCGCGATGTGGAGGACGAGTACCCGGACTACAATGGATACGACTACGACGAAGATGAGGACTATTACTCGTACGACAGATCCTCCAAAGGGGGCAAGAAAAACCGCAGCAGAGGTGGCTCGTCGCGGTCTAGCAGCAACTCCGGCAACAAAGGTTATGCGCGGTTGAATGAGGCCTTACCGACAAGACCGCACAGAAGCAACAACAGCTATGGTGATCGCAGACGTAATTCGCGCAGGTAGATAGGCACCGCATTGGATGCGCAAGAGGGCCCGTTGGTCCGGTCCCGCTTGGCCATCTTGAATGCATTATAGTGTTGTATGCACTGATGTCGGAAGGTGGAACACGGATTGAGCGTGTGTGTGCTAGGGAGATTGTGCTGTAGAATCTATTTCCTCTTCATGAGCTTGGACACATTATCGTACAGCTTGAGATCCGTGAACTTCGTGTCGAGTGTGGCGAGGCAGATGGCAAAGCCTTGAAGCGGGCTGAGAGGGTACTGCAAAGTCAAACAAGTTGTGAGATCGAAGTTGCTTTGGAAAAACGAGTTTCTCAGTGGAGCTAACCTTGACATCCATCGTGAAAATACTCTTGTGGCAATTGCACTGTCGACGAGGGCCAGGTGGCTGGCAGGATACTCTGCCGAACTGCAGCACTGTGTCGTCGCCGACGGTCTAAATGGCAAACGGTTAGTACCACGACATTCCAATTCGACGAATTCATTGCAGACAAGTGGCTTACGTCGCACATCATCTGGAAATTCTTGATGGACGGCATGGTGACACGTCCCCCGAAGTCGAGTACGTGCCCACCTGTTTTCTCGTCGAAGTGCGGGCGCTTATTGTGCAGCATGAGCAGCTTCTCGCTCCCCGTGTCCGTCACCTCAGCCGGTTTATCCTTCCACGTCGATGCAGCGCCGTTCGACTGCACGTGGGGAATCTGCACAGCGAGTCTCCCTGGGCCCATTTCGTCGTACGAAAACTCCACGGCACCTAAGATGTTGCGAACACTCGCTTCCAGCGCTGTTTTGGTTGGACTCATGCCGTCATTGTACACAGCGTACTCGGAACCGGACTACAAGCCCAGACACAGAACGATGGCCGCGGTCAGAATGACCGACACCCGGACGATTTGGCACAAGCAATGAATCTACGCACCCAGTTGCCTCGCAGCTTTCCTACGATGAGATTGCTGCGTCGGTTCGTCGGGTGTTGCTCCATGGTGAGCAGGTAGTTTGACGTCTTGCTGCTCGCTCGCTTTTGCGCGCACAGTAAAAACTGTTTCCCTGACTCGAGATAGAGACGGAATACTGGATGCAGGCGGTTGAGACCTTGGCGATCGCGCTCAACGTAGCACTGCGAATGGAAGGCCAGGAGTGGGAATGTTAGTTGTATCACCAGCAGAAGCACATTTTCGACATTTTTTGCCAGACGAACACGAATTGCAGCGGTGCCCTGCGCAGGTGCTCGCATCACGAATGAACGCAACTCGTTGCTTTCCGTTCGTTGCGCTGATCCAGAGAAACCTCCGTCATTGACACTGGCGCTGGCCGCTCCGAAGAGTTCGCGATTCACATTGACCACTGATGCTCACAAAGAGGAGAGAGATAAATGAGTCGCGAGAACTTGCTGGTGGTTATCAGGGGTTGTTGTACCTTCACGTTCCTGCTCGGAATCGTCCGAATCATCCGGGACGTCGCCTTCCGAGGTGTGGCTGCGACTGAAGCTGCTGCTGTCGCGCCTTGAGGATGGTTTGTCGTTGGAGCTGGGGAATGAAATCTGTCTTCTCCTGGGGTCGCTGTCCTTGGCTTCGGCCTCTCTGCTCTTCACTTCCATACAAGGATCCTCCTTGTTGGGCTCTTGGTCAGGCTTCGCTTCGGGTTTTGGAGGTGGTGGTGTCGCACTTCGACGACTCTCACGGGCATCGTACTTCCTTCGATCTTGCCGTGACGCCTGGTACTTCGCTTCGCGCTCGTCTTCGTCCGAATCGAGCTGCAGCTCCGCCATCATCTGGTTGTACGTCGCTTGTTGCCCGTGTTCTCGCGTCATGCTCTCTTGACGTAAAGGCCCACGTTACTTTGTGAGGACTGCTGCTCACCGAGGTCGTCGTGGCAGAGCAGAATGCACTTGCCACCACTCTTGCAGTCGTTTCAAGGTGTCGTCAAGCCGATAATTTTAGTGGGCTTACAGTCAACGCCAACGTGAACGTTCCCAAGACAAGGTGCAGATATCCGGATAGTCTCAACGCGCATTGAGTTGATGCACCACACGACGCGAGCAGTGACAGCAGCTACGCTCTCACTTATAAAAGAATCGTCATCCCTGAACAAGACTCTTCTCGCGACAGCACGAACTCCTGTTGACCGTAGTCGCGTGAACTTGTCCGGTATGGTTGAGATCACCAGAGCCAGCCCCCGGATAAACTTTATCTCATTTGATCTTGGTGCCAACTCCAAACGAGAAGTTGCTCGTCCCACGAGCCTTAATGGACAAGTTGCCAACACATACGAGAGCCGTTAATCACTTAGTGCACGAACACGAGCCTGTAAAGACGATAACACTATCGGATAGGTACATGTAGCGGATAATTATCGCCACCGACCGCAAATACATCAAACTTTTCAGGACCAACCGTAAAACTAGTTACTACATGCAACGCACTATTTGTATGGGGGGCGGGGCACAGAAAGATCTCAGTTAACTCCATTCGCATTGTTGCCAGGTGGAGAACAAGCACCGTCAAGCTTTCGTCAAGAAGTCGTCAGAGAATGCTCTGCCTGGGCCGTGAGAATTTCAGCTTAGAAAGTGACTGGCGGGCAGTCGAGATGTGAGTAAGACAATGGACTCAGCAAATGCAAGTATGTGGCTTCGGGGGTTCTTTCACAGGGATCTAACGAGATGTTGCGTTGTGCTTCTACTAGAACAGGCATAACACCACATGAACGCTATTGTTGCGAGGGGAAGCTGTGCATATTGCGCTTCGGATTCAATAAGGTACGCGTCTCGAGAGGAGGATTGCGCGAAGGCTGTTTAACTCTCGATTTTCTACTACACCCTGCACTTTAGGTGAAGGAGACCATCCACCGAGATGCAAGTACTAGAGTTTGGGGCTGCCTGTGCTAATGAGCCGTCGAGCGGCAACTTCAATATCAATAGCTTGCTTTGTATGACAATGTGGTTGCTTTGCGGTCGATCCTGAAAAGTTTTGATGTATTTGCGGTCGGTGGCAATAATTATCCTACATGTAGCTGGCGTGCCCTTGGAAATCGTAAATTATCCTGGGAGGACAGCTAGAAGAGCTGTATGGACAGCCTCACACAGATTAATTCGTCCAAAAAAAGTTGCTTGTACCTCAGTAAACTTTCGCACAACATTAAAGCCGCGACACACGACCTTTACACAGTTTTCGCCGTAGTGGCTGTAGCAGTATGTAGCTTGCCAGGAACAGCGTTGCGGAGCCATCTCGACTCCTAAGGCGACCAACAATACCAGTACATATATCATGCATGTCGTCGAGTTAGCTTTCGTAGAAAACGGTATGGAAAGCTCTAGGTGCAACTTGTTTTCGAGTTGCACATTTGCTCGAAGGCTCACAACCCAAACCAATATGACCCTTTGAACATCTATATGTTGGAGCTACTCGCGTCCAAACAGCTCATACACTGCGCTATTTGCCTCTCACTACTTCATACCGCCGTAACAAGCTGCTGAAGTTCCGTCCCAACATCTATACAATCAAGAATTTATTCGAAACCGGTTGTGGAAGAATAGCTTGAGCCAAGATGTCAATTGCCAGATTGAAAGTTAGCAGCGCCAGAGGACAACTAATTGCCCATGATAGGAGATGACATCCGTCCTCCCCGTCGAAGATAGAGAGGTTCTGTGACAAGACAGAACTTGCACAGCACAGAACTCATACTACATTTGCATACGTAGTAGTAAATAATAATGTCAACGATGCAATTTCGGTTTGTTTCCATGCGTCAGGTAGTGAAGCTGGTGAGCGAAGCGGGCAAGCGAAGCGGATGGAGAGCTGAGGAAAATGTGTTTTCAAGAAAAAAGGAAGCCGCCAAGGACAAGTTACTCAGTTGCAGCAACTGCAGAAAATGGACCAGCAATTTTGTCCAGTCACCATGGTTCATTTGGGTTTCGTCGCAGGAGGACGAACTGCACATTTAACCCCCACGGCTGCATGCTTGATTGAAACGTCCCCAATCAAGTGCTTGATGAGATCGATTCTGGAAGAGTAAATAAATTTTTCAACAATGCAGCACCTTACACTTTTGTACAGCAGTCCTCCCAGCCTAAAGCAACGCACCCTTGTATAGTGATAATCTGTAAGTTGACGTTGAAGTGACCACAGAGTGATTGTTTGTTAGGCTGAGTCTCCTTTGATGTCCTTGGCTGGCCGACGCTGGTGAGGAAGCAAAGCACTAATCAAAGGCATGTACGAACAAGCAGTGCAGGCGTTCACCGAGGCAATGGGGCAAGCATCGCGCTCAGTGGCACTTCGCGAAGAGATTCGTTGTCGAATTGTGCTTCGATTGTGTTGACCCCCCTACGCGTATCGAGTGCGAATTCCGGTCCGTGAAGCGAATCGAGTCTGAACGCGCGCCATTCCAGCTGATCCCATCAGCATTCACCGATTGAGGCAACGACGTTCGAGTCCTGTACCAAAGTCTCTACAGTACTAAAGCGAAAAGCTGCGGCACCACCGTTTGCAACTACAGCGTGCCCAGTACTGTACAATAGACTTGCAAACATGCATTTGGTTTACTGTACCTGTGCACTTGTCGGGGGCAGACCTTGCTGTAATACATGTTGTACGACCGTGAGTGCATTGGCAGCTTTCACATCGTACACATCACTCAACAGTCCCAGCGTAGCATTCGCAAGATGCAGCCGGTTGCTACACTTGGTCTTTGTAAGCACCAACTAGTTTTCCACACACCAATTATCAGATCTGCGGGCCAATAATTAGATCTGACAAGTTTAAGACGGGTTACCGTCGGCTTATCCTGGGTCTCACCAGCCTGGAATGCGCTCTCGACTCGCTCTTCACCAGCCCAGGATCAATCTTGAGCTTTGATCCGTGCCGAATATCCCTAATCTGAACGCTCCCCAGGATTGTATGGGCCATTTTCCAATTGGACTCGCGCTGGGAGCCACCTTTTGCCTCTGCGTGCCCCCACAACTAGTACAGCTCAACAGGAATGCAGCTCGTCAAGGGGCTTTTCATCGCCACCGCGCTCTGCGTGGCCTCGGTTAGCGCCGGAAACGCGCAGCAGGAGCAGGAGGACGGCAACCAGTACCAGGTCGAGAGCGACTCGAAGTCGGGCTCCGGCACGTCCAGCCCCGGCGTCCAGAAGGGATTCGACGTGCACCAGGTCAAATTCACGTCCAGCGACCCCGAGGAGGAGAAGGGCGAGGAGTCCTCGTCGAGCTACGTGCCCCTCGTGGCGGCCGTGGGCGCCTGCGCTTGCATCGGCGTGCTCGGCGCCGTCTACCTCAAGCGACGGAACGACGACGACAAGCTGCCGGGCGAGATCTTCACTATCGACGATAAGAACTCGGTGCTGTAAGCGTGTTGGGGCCTCAATCGCGACCCCACGTGTGCGCGCAAAGGGCCCATGTCTTATTACGTTGGTAGCATTAATTGACAATTTGAAAGTGTGTGTGAACGAAACACGACTTGGTATTGCGCTACGATGTTGGGTCACGGCTGCCCCCCCCCCCCCCCCCACCACCGTGGCGCGAACTGGTATGATGCTAGTGAGGAGGTCGTTGTTAAATCGGAAATGAGAGCGGCATGATTCGGTGATGGCAGTGTACGGACCTGGGTCGTTATGAGGCTTTGTACACCTGTGTGCGTCTCGACTTGGTCACAGCTTGACCCCTTCTACTTGTGCGAACAGCAAAGCATCGTCATCACCTCCATGCAACCTTGGCATAAGCAAGAGGTGCCTCGATCCAAAAGAAACGAGGAGGAGACCAGATCAAAGGAGCGAATTGCACAATGCACGAGAAGTGGGCAAACCAGCAACAACACCCAGGATCGTGACGAATCGCTGCGGTAAATACTCATCAACCTCGTTGTAGTACAGCTATCTGCATAAGCTTACTATAACCTACGACACACTTGCACTCAGCTACTCTACAGCCCCGTGACGTCTGTACAGCAAGAAGGACGATGAGATCCTTCTTCAGTGACTAGGATAAGCGTAGGTAAACTATTACTACGCAGTACTTCGAAGTATTTGTTACTACTAAGAGTGGATCTATGAACCGCGTCAGCATTACGAGTGCTGTGAAAGCATCAGGAAGACAAAAATGTGCTGGCAAAACGTGGCACGCAGCAACCTCAACTCGGATACCTGAACGTTGTCCGGACGATACCAAAGGACGACAAAACTACGTACATGTATTGGGACTTACCTGTGGCTGATCTTCAGTGTACAGTAATTGCCCAACAACGATATCATGGCGTGGCAAAGCGAAGTAAGCTCCCGCACTGCGCTGCTCAGCGCGAATCGATAACTGCGAGTGCCCTCGGAGGGCAGCCCATCGTCCGCCCCCACCGCAAACAGTAGAAGTGAGAAACCACCGGGACGAGCGACCATTGCAGTCGAAATCGGCGCGTTGAAGCGCACACGAGCGGCGCGCCGCGCTCAACGTCACCGGGTCCATGTCGGCCTCGCGCCCAGTGTTCCCCTCCGCTCGGTGCTCGTCACCCAAGCCGATGGATGGCCTCCACGACAGCGAGGAAGGCATCTGGGCCTCACATCGGAGACTCTCAACAGTATCCGAAGGATCTTCCGGTGCAGTCGCGTGAGACTTCCAGTGCCGTCACGGACCTCGCCCGGATCGTTCGGGCAACGCCATTTCATTTCGCCACACGACTTGAGCCCGCATTCTCGCGGCGTGCACCGTGCGCCGGGCTCAACACGCTGTAGAGGTCCGACGACTACGTATTATACATGTAAGCCGCTGTTTCCCAGAAACTAGTCGAGTCCTCCTCCCATCACGTTGCTGCCGGCGCCGGTCGTGGCATCGCAGGACACAGCAACTCGCGCGCACTGGTCTTGCACGGAGACCAACAGGGTAAAGGCGACTTTTTCCCCAGCATCGAGATCGGAGCTCGAATGCATTAAAAGTGTACTTCGATACTGTAGCGCCTTCGAATAGTAATGGGCAGGCAGGGCTCCGGTCGCTCCGGTGGTCCGGCCGCGCCCTATTACGACTTGCTCATGCTGGGCAAGCCGCCAGGGCTGTCCACGTGAAACTTTGGCTCGTCGTGCGGTCACGGGCATCAACATGGCAACCTGGAGTCTCCAGGTAAGATGGTGGCCAAGGCGTGAGGGAGACGACAAGAAGATGGTACGCTTTGCCCAGCGCGGACTATTATAATGGCGCTCCAGTTTAATGTACGTGAGTCAACGCAGCTTTGTGCGTGTGACAACGGCCCGGTATCAAGGGAGTATGCTGTCAAAAGCATAAGCATTGCTTTGTGGCCGACGACGCCACACTCGTGCATGTGCATGGCGCCGAGTCGGCCGTGGCTGCCAAGTCGATCGTGGCGCGCGCCAACTAACCCACACGCCAGCGGGTTATTGCGGCCGTGAGGGCGCCGATAGCTGCTGCAGCACCGGCTGGGTGCCGACGTGCTCCAGACTCCAGACTCGAGGCGACTGAGCCGGCGCCATCCAGTTAGCCCCGATTCAACCTTTGGCGGATACCTGTAGCGCGGCCAAGCCAGCTGGCCGAATGCGGTCACGAAGCCCAAGTTTGCTCGCAGGAGCGACTTGGGCTCGCGAAGCTGCTCGCCGGCTGGCCCGCCCACCTGCGGACGAGCATCCATGAGTGCCATTGCCCATGGATGTAGGACGCTCGGCTAGCAGCACCCGCTGCTGGGCGTTTTGTCTTGTCCGGAACGCTCTTCTTTCGTGGCGTGACGGCCGCCCGACCATCCACCGCCGCTCGACTTCTCCGACCACTAGAAGTCCGTTCAGATACATCTAATCGGAGCCGTGTCGACGGCAATGTATCTCGGCAAGGCTTGCTGGTCCCGAGCCAATGCATAATAATGCAGCCCTTCGCTCGACCTGGTCGAGTTGTTCGCGCGCGCCAGCCGCAAGCGCTGGGTGATCGCTGCTTTCGGCGCTGCGGCGGGCGGCAGGCGCCTGGGAGCGGCAGGGAGGCGTCCAGACTCTACATGTTCCCAAGCCGTGCGGGCGCTGAACTCCCCCCTAATAAATACACGGCGACGTTCAACGACGGCAGGTCGTCGTTCGCCGGCAGCAGCTGTCGGCGCTCTCCTCCTTACAGCTGGCGCCGGCGCGCCGCCCAGAAGCACGGCTGACTCTCTGCACTCGCAGCCCCAGCCCAAGATGCCGGGGAGCTCCATCCCGGGGCTGTGCGCGCCAATCCCGCGTGCAGCTCCTTCCTCTTCATTCTCCAATTAGACTTCTGCTGGCGATCAGTGAAGGTCCGGCAGGCAGTCTCCGAACCCACACGCTCCGCTCACAGCAGCAGAATATGAAGGTCGCCAAAGGTCTGGTCATCGCCGCCGTGCTGTGCGCGGCGCAGGTCAACGCCATCGACTTCTCCAGCCTCTCCGGCAGCAACACCGGCACCGTCTCGGGCGCCGACCAAACGCAGCAGCAGGAGCTCACGCAGACCGGCACGTCGGCGGCCGGATCGGCCGCCACCTACTCGTCGGCCTCCTCTACCCAGGCGTCGGCTGCCGGTTCGGCCGCGACGTTCTCCACCGCCGCCTCGACGGCCGCGTCTACCGGGACGTCCGCTGCCGGCTCGGCCTCGTGCAGCCAGGAGTTCTCAACCGCCGGCAGCGACGGCGGTGATGTCACGTCCACCGCTGGCAGCGATGTCGGCGGAGCCACGGACTCCGCCTCGTGCAGCCAGGAGTTCTCGGTCGCCGGCAGTTCCGACACCGCCGACGCCTCGTGCAGCCAGGAGTTCTCCGTGGCCGGCAGCGACGACTGCAGCCAGGACTACAGCATCGCCGGCTCCGAAGACTGCAGCCAGGGGTACGACATCGCCGGATCCGAGGCCACCACCGGCAGCAGCACCGGCACGAGCACGGGTACATCGACCGGATCAAGCACGAACACGACGCAGGGCAGCACAAACGCTGGTACGTCTACGGACACCTCGACGGGCACCACCACGGGCGGTTCTACCGACACGTCCACGGGCACTACCACGGGCGGTTCTACCGA
>KQ473642.1:0-16298 GCA_001314425.1 Phytophthora pluvialis | reverse complement strand
ACGGGCGGTTCTACCGACACGTCCACGGGCACTACCACGGGCGGTTCTACCGACACGTCCACGGGCACTACCACGGGCGGTTCTACCGATACCTCGACGGGCACCACGACGGGCGGTTCTACCGACACGTCCACGGGCACTACCACGGGCGGTTCTACCGACACTTCCACGGGCACTACCACGGGCGGTTCTACCGATACCTCGACGGGCACCACGACGGGCGGCTCTACCGATACTTCGACGGACACGTCCACGGGCACGACCACCGACAGCTCTACCACCGACACTGGAGTCGACGCCTCGGCCAGTGAGGACTGCTCTCAGGGGATGGATATTGCTGGATCAGACTGCTCTCAGGGGATGGACATTGCTGGCTCGGACTGCTCCCAGGAGTACGACGTCGCCGGTTCGGAGTCCTGCAGCCAGGAGTTCTCCGTCGCCGGCAGCAGCGACACCGCTGACTCCTCGTGCAGCCAGGAGTTCTCTGTTGCTGGCAGCGACACGGCTGCGTCTGCCTCGTGCAGCCAGGAGTTCTCCACCGCCGGAAGTGAGGGCGTTGCCACCTCGGCTGCCACCTCCACTGGTGCGTCGGCTGCCACGTCCAATGGTGCCCCGGCCGCCACCTCGACCGGTGGCTCCCAGGCTTCCTACTCGTCGGGCGCCTCCACGGCCGCGTCGACGGCTTCGTCTTCGCCGGCCTCGAACGCCGAGGCTTCGGGCTCGAACTCGGTGCTGACCTTCTCGCCCTCGGCTGCCACTGCCTCGTACAGCGGCAGCACGACCGCCACGAGCTCTGGCACCACTACGTCGAGCGCCAGCGGTGGGGAGCAGTCCCCCCAACAGCAGCAGACGGCATTCAGCGTGGAGGCGGTCAAGTTCAAGTCGGGCGAAGAGGAGACCACCGCAGGCACCTCAGCTTTCATTCCGATCGCAGCCGCCGCCGCCGCCTGCGCCGCTCTGGCTGTGGTCGGCACGGTCTACATGAAGCGACGGAACAACAAGAAGAACTCGAAGGATTCGGGCGACATCTTCACCGTCGACAAGAACTCGGCCCTGTAGGATGGAGCCGAGGTTTAGACCCATGTCCCGTGCCGTGCAAAGCGCCATCTCAATGCGTTGATTGCAATGAATGAGAGACGTTGGAAGACCCTCCATCGAGAACGAACCGAGAGGAAGTGAGTGTGAGTGCGTTGCCATCTTGTATGCAGAAGAAGAACGTTGTGGATTTCGAGTATTTTGAAGCTGACTCCGAGCCCCAGTCTCTGCTCCCGCTCGCTCGCCGAACGCGGTCGTGTATTGTGTGTAGGTCGTTTCCTCCTCGTCAGACCATTGAGCGCGTCCGCGTCTTGGAATTGGCGCGTGTGTCTTGAGTGAGTAGTGAGTGAGTTTCGAGTTTGTTCCAATAGAAAGAGCCAACCTTTAGCCTCTTCATCTTCGTCCTCTTCCATGATTCCATGATCCCTTCACTACTACACGACGCTGTGACCTGTCATGAGCAGCATCGACACCAGAACACCGACAACGGCAGCATTGCGCTCGATCCCGGAAAATCTCGACGCCGCTACATACACATCGCACATCCGATCTCGCATCAAACATTACGAAATTCCCTTCGCCTATCCTGGAATCCCGGAAAGCTTTGGAGCGTACCGTTCCTGGTCCCTTTGGCCCACAGCTCCACCTCCCGGATGCCGTAGAGCGCGCGTTCGTTCGTGTTGCTCGTCGTCGTGCTGTTGCCATCATCGACGCACGAGTATTCGTCACTGCAGACGTTGGGCTCGTCCAGGACGACCCGGACGAACTTGAACTTGGACGTGAGCTTGGACAGCCCCTCGGTGTGGGTGTCCACCCGGTCATACGCGTTGCTGAGGTTGAAGACGGCGAGGATGCTCGTGAACGCGACGCCGTCGAACGACACGCGGACGCGGTAGCTCCGGGGCGTCAGGAACCCGTGCCAGCGCACCACCACGCGCGAAAGGGTCGGCACCAGCGCACTCACGTTCACCTGCCAGAACACTTGCTCGGTGGCGTTGTCGCCGGCCGACCACCAGCTCGTCTCGCCCGGGAAGCCGTCATTGGCGTTGCCAGGGACGAACACCGTGTCGTGCAGCACATTGGGCGCGTAGCTGTAGTAGCTGCTGGCGTGCGCCGGCTCCCCGATGGCGGCATTGAATTCCACGCCCGGGAAGCTCACCTCGCCCTGGACGATGGCAACCGTCGGCACCAAGACGAGCGCTACTCGACACAGCCACCTACGGAATGGCATCAAGCGGCTGCTGCGTGGATCGATCACCGTCTCAATTTGGAGGCCGGTCGGCTCCGAGAAAAGCGGCGACTGTAGGATAGTGCATGTCGGAGTGTCCGTTTCGCCACGCCGGACAAGTACCGAGCCTGTCTGTGGGTCACGGGGTGACGGTCGCGAAGCGGTATGAACGCGGGTGCGGCGGCGGCGGCAGCCGACTTGCACCTCAAGATGTGCAAGAAGGTGGCGCAGCTCACCAAGGTCATTTTCCAGCTCAACACCCGCAACGAGGACTATCAGGCCGAAGCCGAGCACACGCGGACAGCGCACGTCGCGGAGATCCACAAGCTCACGCAGGATGCAGCTGACAAGATGCGGGCGCTGCAAGGCAAACTGCAGACCCACGCGGCCACTGCAGCGCAACGAGAACGGCAGCACGTGGCGGATCGGCAGAAACTGATGAATGAGGCGCAGCAGCAGCAGCGACGCACGCACGCGAGCCGAGCTGCTGCAGAGGACGCCTTCCAAGCCAAAGTGGCGGAGCTGGAAGCTCGAGTGCAGGACGCGCAACGAGCTTTCGAGGAACGGGTGGAGCAGCTCACTCAACTGGCTGCGGCGAAGGAGAAGGAGCAAGCTTGGAGGGCGCAGCAGGAGGTGGCGGCTCAAGAAGCGAGTCGCGAAGAGCTGAGACTCAAGCAGGCCGACGAGGTGGAGCAGCTCGTGACGACGTCGAACGCCAAGTTTAACAGGATGCTGGCCGAGCAGCTACGCGCTCAAGACGCGCTGAAGGCCGATCTGGTGAGTGCGCGACGCGACTGGGAGAAGCAGAAGCACGAGGCCGCAGCAGAGCACGAGCGCCAGCGTCTGGCTGCAAACGTGACTGCTACGGCAGCGCTCGACAAGATGAAGCACGAGTTGGTGACGAAGATCGAGGCGCTGCTCGTTGACGCTGAAGTTCTGCGCGGAAGTGAGACCAAGCTACGAGAGGAGAAGGAGGCATCGGTGAAGAGTCAGCAAGAAGCAGCGAGAGCGACGAAGCAGTTGGAGCTGCAGCTCGCCAAGGCGCAGCAAGACGCGCAAAGTGTGCGGCGAGACGCCTCCGCGCACGCCGAGGAGCTACAGCGCATGCTGGCGGTTAGCACGGACAAAATCGACGAACTGGCACAGGATCTCGCCGCGCTCAAGCACACGCTGCAGACTCGAGACCGAGCTCTGGCTCAGGCTCAGAAGGATCTAGAGGCCGCACAGCTAGAGACGCTGCAGCAAAATGCCAATGCGTCGGAGCTTCAAGCTCAACTGAGACAGCAGCTACACGGGCACGAGTTGCAGCTTTCAACCAGCAAAAGCGAGGCACTTGCCGCTTCTCGGCAGCTTGAGGCTGGGCAGAAGCAGATCCAGAAGCTGGAAGCAGAGCTTGCGGGGGTGCAGAAGACTGTCGCCGATATGCACACGGAAGGCGCAAGCAACGCCCTCTCTCGATCCAAGCTGAGGCAGGAAGTGCAGCGTGCAGAGGCCGACGTGAAACAAGCCAAGGCCGACCACGAGCTAGCGCTGGAGGCTCTGAAGCAGACCCACGAGAGCAAACTGCAGCAGCTGATGAGTTCGCACACGCACGAGATGGAGACGCAACGCTCAGCGGCGGCCAAGCAGTTGGAGCAACTGGAACTGCGCATGAAGGAGGCGTCGGCAAAGTCGTCCGATGAGAAGCTGGCGGAGCTGAAGAGAGAGCACCAGCAAGTTTTGGATGAGCGTGAAGCTGCTTCGAAGACTGCGCAGGCTAAACTCCGTGAAGAAATCGCCAAGTTAGACGCGCAAGTCAAGACGCTGCAGGAACAATTTGCAGCGCAGACTCAGCAGTTCGCTGACTTGCAGAAGAAGCATGCAGAGTTAACACGACAACTTGAGAGCTCGCTGCAGCAAATGACGTCCTTGAAATCGGCTAACGATGCTCTTCAGTCAGCCACGCTCAAGTCGCAGAAGGAACGGGACGAAGCGCATCTCAAGCAGGTCCGAGAGCTCGAGACCCAACGTGAGAACGCTATCAAATCCTTAACGGCGGAGAAGAATCAACAGGAGCAGCAACACGCTAAAACTCTCGCTCAACTGGCTCAAGAGCACGCAGCAGCGCTCCAGGCTAGCGCTGAGCAACTAGAAGCCCAGAAATTGAAGGAGCTTGCAGCGCAAGATACAGCGATGCGTGAGCTGTACGAGCCCCAACTCGCGAAGCTTCGTGACGACGTTGACAGCCTCCAACGCGCTCTTGGAGTCTCCACAGAAGAAGCTGCGGAGACCCAGAGGGCAATGGAAGAGACCCGGCGTTTTGAGAAAGAGCAGCTTCGAAGCGCTATCGTCGGATACGCAGAGCGCACGGCAGCAGAGCGCGCTAGTGTCGAACTCGCAGCTCGTCAAGAGCTAGAAGAGCTTCGACGCAGTCACTCTCAACGCGAACTCGGACTGGAAAAACGTTTGGTGGATGAGTCACGAGCTCAACTTGCGAGTCTTCAGGCAAAGGCTGACTCCGACTTTGCCCGTCTAGCAGCCGATCATGCAGCAGAACTCGAAATGGCCACTCAGCAGCGTGTCGAGGCCATGCAAAAGCTGCAGGTCACTCTGAACGGGGCCCAAGAACGAGCAATCCTGGCCGAGAGGGCCGACGCTGCGACGCAGCTTGCCGAGTTGAGTTCCACGAAAGACCGCGAGCGGTCAGAAGCTCTTCTGGAGGCGCAGAATACACATGAGCAGCAGTACCGAGCGCTACGTGCACGCGTGGAGGCGGCGGAAGAATCACTGACAAAGAAGACGCTCGACTGGGCAAGTGCTATGCGTGAAGGCCAACACTTGAGCTCTTCTTTAGCCGCGAAGACAGAGGAAATGGCACGAAAGGTAGCGGCTCTGGAGAAAAACTCGCGCGAGCAGGTGGAGACTCTGAAGCTCGCAGCCAAACGCGAGATGGACAAGCTGCTAGAGGAGAACTTGGCCGAGACCAAGCAACTGAGCGACCAATTCGAGGAAACCCGACGTGTCATGGCGGAAAAAGTGGCCTACCTCAAGGCGACGATCACCGAGTGGCAGGACAAGTACGCGCGACGTGAGAGTCGCCCGGAGGACGTCGCGCGGATCGTCGAGTTCGAAAGACTCGTCGTGGAGAGAGACGCACTCGTGCGACGCACACTGGACGAGATGGCCTACTTCAAGCGAGAGCTCCTGAACCGCGAGGAGATGTACAACAAAACGTTCGCGAGAACGCCCAACGTCGGAATGCTTCAGGTGCTCAAGCCTCACGTGCAGATGCAGCACCAGATGCAGCTCCAGCAGTCCCTGAATCCGATGCAGGCCACACCACCACCGAGATCTCGTGGCAAGTCCAAAACGTTTGAACGGGAGCCAGCGGAGTTACAGCGGAGACGTAGTGAGCGCAGCGGTCTCAGTGCGTCACTACCAATCAGTGCAGCTTCGTCAAGTAACCAGAAGGCCTTGCCCCCGCTGCATAATAACCAGTTCAGCTAATGTTACGGATCCAAATATCAAAAGCAATTAGCGCCTGAACCAGCTCATGTCGCCACGAAACCAAGGCATGAAGTCCGGTAAAGAAGCTTGAAAGCTCCAGTTCCCAGTCGAGACCGTGCGTACAAGGCCAAGTTCGTGCGATTCCAAGAGGAAAAATCCAAATTCGCAACATCCACGGCCGTGAATGTATGTTCGCGGTTGCAACTTGTCGCCTCGGTGTTGGAAGTGAGTGTTTCCTTCGCAGTTGATCGGATTTGAGCAGTCCGCTTCCATGCTGGAGCGCATCCCGAACAAGCGTAACATCATTTTATAAAGAGAATTGAGCTTGCCATGTCCGAACGTCGACGTCGGGCTCCAACGAGGCGGTGGGTTGCCCCGCAATACGAGGCCAAAATTGATCGCTGTGCCAGTCGAGTCCTCCAATATGGCCGAATCTCCCGGAGCGGCAAGCAGATAAATAAAAAATATCGGTTCGCAGAATCTTCCTCTTCTTACACAATCGGCATCGGCATCGGCATCGGCACCGGCATCAGCACCAGCGATCACCCGATCCGGGAACGGCGTTCGTGCCGATAATTTGCAAGTAGCGGACTCGTGCCGCCGAGCAGATGAGCTGCCGTAATCTGGGGTGATAGAAGGCTCCGACACATTCGAGACTCGCTGCAATTAGTTGGTGGAGTGGATTCACTCGTGACGAAACACATGCTCGCATCTCGAAACAAACGAGTCCTACAAGTAGGTAAATAAACTTAATTGTAGGATTCTCTGTCTGCCCCGGAATGAATGGCGCCACGGAAGTCCCAGCACAAGTAGCGACGACTACGTACCCAGCTTAACGAGCTCGTCGTTGCTGATGAGCACAAATTCGGATGCTTCCGGTCGCTTCCTGCGAGACTAGGAACAAGGTTTCAATTGCTTCTGATGTCATTATTTCACCAAAGACACTTGGGGCACCACCTCGTTGATAACCAAAATGATTGTGCATAATTCTTCTTCTGCGTGTAGGGGGAGCAGGTCAAAGACGTCGAGCTCAGAGAAAACTTCCAGGTTGAAGTGAAAGAGTGTAGCCATGGCGAATCCCTAATTTGGTGTGTCAATTAGGTCTCTCTCTCTCTGATTGGATGAAATGCCTTCACTGTATCCATTTGTGACCCAGAAGAACAGGAGCATCAGAAAGCGCCATGGCGACGGTCGACGCGGAGCTTGAGCGCGTGCGTGCGGCTCCATGCGAGGCTCTCCCTCCCCAAATGCTATGTTGCCATGAAGCTGACCGTCTCCTCTATCTGTCCACGCCCTTGCTGTGCTCCAACTTCCCGTAGATCTCGCGCACCGCCGACCAGAAGGAGAAGACCGCGGCCTACAAGGCCCTGCTGGAGCACAAGCTGCAGGATCTCACCAGTCTCAAGACCATCGTCACCCATTGTACATTATATAAGTACATTTACACCAATCACCGTCATGTACTGATTTAACCCAACACTGTCTGCCCAGTGCTAGGAGAGGATGTGCTCCTCGTGATCTCCCGAGCTGTACGAACAGTCCCGTCGCCCTATCGACCCCGCCAGTCCATTGATACTAACGAATGATATTATTTATTCACTCTACCCCTGCTGACAGGTCATCACCCACCTGGCTTCCTTTGTCGCGGGCATCGACGTGGACGCGCATCCGTGGAAGCTCGAGTTCATCTGCTTCTGCCTGGCCAAGATCAAGCCCCGCATCCTGTCGTTCGAGGAGCCCGACGTCATGTTCCGCGAGTCGCTGGCGGCCATGTACATGGACGAGGAGGAGTACATTGAGGCCGCTAAGGCCCTCGCGGCCATCAACCTCGAGAGCTCCACGCGTCAGTACACGGACGTCGAGAAGGCCGAGAAGTACGTCAAGATCGCCGAGCTGTATCTGCAGGAGGACGAGACGATCGACGCGGAGAACTTTATCAACCGCGCCTCGCGGTTTATTCACAACGTGGAGGACTGGGCGCTCAAGCTGCGCTTCCAGGTGTCGTACGCGCGCATTCTGGACTCGAAGCGCAAATTCCTGGACGCGGCGCTGCGGTACTACGAGTTCTCGCAGTCCAAGCCGGATGAGGTGGACCCGGACGACTTGCTGGAACTGCTGAGCAAGGCTGTCACGTGCGCCATCTTGGCGCCCGCTGGCCCACAGCGCTCGCGTCTGCTGGGTACGCTCTACAAGGACGAGCGCGTGAAGAACAGCGAGCACGTGGCGATCCTGGAGAAGATGTACATGGAGCAGCTGATTCGTCGTCCGGAGCTCGTGCAGTTCGAGAAGAGTCTGCTGCCCCACCAGAAGGCGGTGCTGTCGAACGGCTTCACGGTGCTGGAAAACGCCTTCCTCGAGCACAACCTGCTGGCTGCCAGTCGGGTGTACAGCAGCATCTCCCTCGAAGAGCTGGGCAAGCTTCTTGAGATTGAGCCGGCTAATGCAGAGCGGGTTGCGGCTACAATGATCGGCGAAGAGCGCATGAAGGGCAGCATCGACCAGCACCTGGGCTTCCTCGAGTTCGAGAACACGGAAGACGAGGTACTGGCTGCTTTTGACACCCGAGTCAGCTCCGTGTGCTTCAATGTGAACCGATGCGCCGAGCAGATCGAGCAGCAGTACCCTGACATCGTGCGCTCGCTTACTGCTGCTGCTGCTGCAACAGCCACTGCCCCGTAGAGATCATCCGGTAATTGCGTGAGAGTGCGGGAAAACAAGAGAACGCACACCTTAATGCGTCGCTTGAATGCGAAGACGAACGGGCGAAGAATACTGCCAAGCCCTGCATGCATTTCAATTCCTTCGTGTTGTTGAAAGTGCAGCCAAAGAAAAGGTCTCAGCAGAACGTTCTTGATCTATACGCGACGAGGCCCCAACGTACTTCAGTCGAATGCCAGCGCGCCGCCTTTGAAGGAGATCGTACAGCTTCTCATACATTGAGAAGCAGACTTCGGCCCATCTTGTTACCACCTTGCTAAAGAGGGGCTGACGTTATCCACATCTGTACTGTTAACGGGTTCGTTTGCGTCAAGCCGATCGTGTCGGAGGTCCACGCCCGCCAGCAGGTCGCGGCTGAACTGCGGCAGGAAGAGCTGCGTCGAATGTGCATGCGACTTTCATTTCTATCCTCCGCGGTCCAAGCAGGAGCTTCAACGCTGATGACCAGCACCACGACTACCGACCTGACTCTGCATCGCTTCACAGATTTGCATGGCCTGGCCTTCGACTGGAGACATCTCGACCGTGAAGCTCTCGTTGGGCGGCGGCACACGCGCTGCAGCTCGAGGCACCAGGAACTGCTGCAAGTATCTTTGCAGTCATCAGTTGGCACGGCCTTGACGACCTCTGGACCGGGTGGTGACTGGAGGGGAACGAGTATGTCCTTACGGACGCTTCTGTTGCTGCGTTTGTCTGTGGTGCAGCCTGAATTCGTTCGTTGGTTCGAGCCACGTGCCACAAGTACTAGAGCAAGTGTTAGCAATACGCGCACGGTGATCATTCACATTGATCTGAGCCCCCGCCTCAACGGATAACTCCTGAGTCGATAACAAACAGACCTGTGGTGGAGCTCAGCATGGCGTTTACTCCAGCCGCAAACTCTCATTCCCACATTTGCGTGCTTCACCATGGGCTCCCTGACCTCCGTCGATCGATCTTCTCTCTCCTTCGTCGCTGCAAACGGCGGTCACCTCCGAAAGGTGTCATCCCCCGCCCCCGCTGGGTTCTACGATGGCGTCAAGTCCCCCGCAGCCGACCTTGAAGGCGGAGCACTTCGCCCCGGTGGTCCGCCCTCCTCGCTGTACTCACGTCGAAACCTGGGGCTGGCGGCGCACCAGATCTCCGTCGCCATCGTCTGTGGGGCGATCTCCGGCGTCATCTACTCCGTGCTCAACAACTACCTCAACATGAACGCGGTGCTGGTTGCAACCGCGCAGGCGTTGGTGAAAGTCCCGCACGCTCTCCGGGTGTTCACGGGCCTCATCTCGGACTACTACCCGATCTGCGGCTACCGCCGTCGGCCGTACATGGTGGCGGGCTGGGCCATGGCATTTGTTTGCTGCCTGGTCATGGCCGTGATACCGTTGGGAGACCCGTACTACGGCGACCCGTCTCTCGAAGACATCCCCGAGGGTGAGTGGACGACGGAGCAGCAACTACGACGCCCCAAACAAGGGCATCAAGCTCATTATCCTCTTCATGCTGGCTCATCTCGGTACGATCGTCGCGTACGGCGCTGCTGATGGCTATTTGGTCGAGTTGGCGCAACGGGAGCCCGAGGCCGTTCGCGGCTCGATCCAGACGGATATTGCCATCGTGGCCGCTGTGGCTGGGATTTTGACATCGTTCATGGTCTCAACAGTGAGGCGTACGGCGGCACCTTCTCGTGGGATATGGGGTTCGGTGGTGTGTGCGCGGCGTTCTCGTTGGTGACGATCCCGCTGTGCTGGTTCTGCGTAACGGAGGAGAAGGCTCCGGCGCAGCCCACGGGACCCTTCTTCGCCTACTTGTACGACTTCATGCAGTACCGCGTGATCTATCAGGTCCTCGCCTTCCGCTTTCTCAGCCACATCTTCTCCAACTTCTCGGTCACTGCTGCGAGCAAGATCAAGAGCATCTGGTCCAACGTGGAGCCGCTGAATGACGGTGTTGCGAGCATGATTTCTTCCGGCGTGAGCTGTGTGGCTCTGTACGCAGTACGCAAGTGGGGTCTGCACTGGAGTTGGCGCTGGGTCGTCATCGTCTGCCAAGTACTAGTCGTCTTTATCGACTGTTTCCCGACGTTCTTAACCATTTGGGATGTGTACCGGAGCCAATGGTTTTGGCTTGGCGTGCCGTTGCTGGCCGAAGTTCCAAGTAGCATCGGAGAGCTTATCGCGAAGCTGTTTGTCATCGAGATTGCCGACCCGGGGAGTGAAGCGACCATCATGGGTCTCATGATCTCCATTAACAGCATCGGCACGCCGTTCTCCACCGTCATGTACAAGTCCATCGACTCGCACTTCAGCATCACTGCCAAGGATCTCAAGAAGGACACTCACGAGGTTCGCATGGACGTGACGTACGCTTATCTCATCGCGTACGCGTTCAAATTGGCGTCCATCGTGTTCGTGTACTGGCTGCCTCGCCAGAAAGAGCACGTCCACGAGCTGAAGCGTACGGGTGGCAAGAGCAAGCTGATGGGCATCCTCACGATTTGCTACATCTTGTTCGGCTTCGTGTGGGTGGTGCTGACGAACGCGTTATCGCTGTCGACCTCGACAAGTTGTCTGCGTATCGCCGGCGGGAGCGGGTGCTAAGTTGATGGGGTTTGAGCAGTGCAGCGTAAGGTACCGTACGTGTCTAAACTATCTGGAGCACTCGACACCACAGAGAACACAATAATAGGTTTCTCGGATTTGTGCCATTTGTGGGACTGTTCAGCGGATATAATGGCAGGCAGTGAACACTGCTCACTGCTCACTGCTACATGCACCGATGCGGTTGGCCATCGCCGCGGAGAGGCCATGCATTTAGTAACACCCACCGCGTCTTTGAGACGAGATCGGAGAAAGATAACCTACGCGGCGGACCATTTATGGGTCGTTCGTGAGTCATACATATTCATGTTGTTGCGATGTGCTGATCGAGTTTCGCAGATTTGGAGGCCGATTCGGCGTGGCCAATCTCGAGCGCTGGATCTGTCGCTCTGTGCTCGCATGGACTCGTCGGAAAACTCTCGCGACCAAGCACTTGTCAGTTGCCAATTTTCTCGCGAGTGAATCACTCGAAATGCGAGTACAATCAGCACTTGAAAAGCTGAAGATGGTCTTTTTGCATTGCTCACCATTCGGTTGGCATGAGGCACGTGTCGCGGTAGAGCTCGTTCGTATGCACGTTTACAGGCACCGCTCCGATTACTGTACGATGGTATACCTTTGATATATTCGGTCGGCGTCATCTCTTAAGCAGGTTGTTAAGTTGGTTGTTAAGTGGCCTTCTATTTGAGTTTTATGTTTTACTGTCTTATAGAAGCCTGGTATAAAGTGAGACGTGACTGGATGTCATTCGTCTGTCTGTGTTGCTGGCCTAGAACCCGCGGTGAGGAAGCTGCAATATTTTTTTGGATGTAATCGCTGGGGTATGTCACTCCTCCTGTGCTCTGAGTGCTGTAGCTGATCGATGTTCTGGTTTTTGCCATGAGTTTTGCCGCCTAGATTGCTGAACCTGCCGGATGTCCCCACTGCACCGAGAAAAATCTGCTCAGGTTCTGTGTCATCATCATTACTGGACTGTATGGCGGAGGTTTTTCCTTGTGTTGATATAGCTGGGTTTGCAATTTCTTGTCGAGGCTGTCCACGCGAAGGTAGACCGAGTCAAGCAGGTTGTTAAGTGGCCTTCTATGGTTTACTGTCTTATCATGTCTTGAGCAGATGGGTGGACTCCCTAGGAGCGACCATACAAGGGTAATTATCGGCTCATTTCCATCTTTGGATAGAAGCTGAAAATCTGATTTCCAACAGATAATAATAATATCCTCTTGACGCTGTCATCGAAAAATGGAGCTGCTTGCGTATTATGTACTACAGATCATCCTGTCCTAACAGATACTTGCTGTCGCCTAGGTCGCTACCGTATATAGCTGTACTAGTTGCTCATCAAATGGATTTATACTTGCACTCGTTGCAAACGGCTAGGAATAAAAGGTGTAGAGCGAATAAGCAAAGCTTGGAGCTTAACCCAGATCTTCCGAATACTGGCACTTTCGCGAAAATAACTGGCAAGTGTGCCCGATTGTAGGTTTCCGAAGTACCGAACCTTCAGTATCGGAAAACAAAGGACAGAACTACAGGAGCGAGCGTCTCCAGTTAACCTTGGATAAAAACACACACGAATTCCCTGACAAACGACCACAAAGTCTCTCACAGACTATCTACATATTACGCACCAGCTTCTTCTGACTTAATGACTTAGTTGCGCTTGCGGTCGCGAGCGTTGCACTTCAGGTCCGTCGACGCGGCGGCGGTAACTGAGGGCGTGTCAGAAGATCTTCCAGCCACCGACGTTGTTGTCTCTTGACCAGCTGAAGAGGCCGTCGTCAAGTAGCTCTCCGTCGTCGGGGCCTCAGTAGCTGCCAATGTCGCGCCATTGTAGTTGCTGCTGGACGAAGAGGGGGCAGAAGTCTCCTCCTGCTCCGTAAACTCCGAAGCAGCCAAGGCGGCCACACTCGTCTCACTGTCCGAGCTCGACACAGGGGCTGAGGTCTCCTCGGTTGAGTAGCTCGACGTGGTGGATCCTGCGGTCGACGCAACGCTGCTGGACACTGTGGACGTAGTAGTAGATGTCGAGTTGGACGACGTGCTCGTAGCTGTCGATACATCCTCATTCACGTGGATGTCGCTCTCCGAGTACTGACACAGAGGGTCTTTGATGCCATCACCAAGTTCCGTCGGCTCTCCATCTTCACTGCCCTGCGACCACGCGCACACTGCGTAGCTATCATCGTCCGCCTTGATGTAGATGCTTTTTTTAAAAGGTATATTGTGTTACTGATCCCCATTGTGGTTGAACTCAAATCACCATACTACGTAGGTGTACTACCTAGCGTGTACGGCGTCACCTGCGTCCCCACTCGCACATACTCCTTCCTTCATCCTCCGTCTTCTACACTGTACTGTCTGCTCCCTCCTCCATCAGCCTGCCAATGCTCCATATCACCTGGCATGTGTATCCCCACTCCTTCTCTAAGCTCATGCCCCACTCGTGTTTCCCTAATCACGATCATCACACTTCTTCCGCTGTCCATCGCGTGGTTGGCCAACCAACCTGCAGTTTTGTTGTACCTCCTGTAGTGGTGGTGCCACGACCGCACTTCACATAGGTCTGCGAGTTTCCTGGCCTCCTTGTACCAGTGCTGCAGGTTGGCCGCCTTCGGTTGATGTCTTTCCTTCATCATTGTGAGTATCACCGCACTGTCGCCCACGACGTGTAGCCCCTTCCAGCCATGGTGCCATGCCTGTTCCAGCAGCCGCTGGAGTCCTATGAACTCCGCTTCGTTGTTGATCGTACTGGCCCGTCCGAGCGCCGTTGCCGTTGCCGCTGCCCAGACTGCTCGGAACCCTCCTGCCTGCGGCGTGTATTCCACGATGACGCTTCCACTTCCACCGGGGCCTGGGTTGCCCCGCGACCCCCGTCAAAGAAGCCGATCCGCGTTACCCTCTCCGCCATCGTCACCTTGTTCTCCACCACTTCATCTGCCCACCGTCTTATGATTGCATTTGCGATTGCCAGTCGTGGCGCCGAGACCTGCGTCAATGGCAGCAGCCCGTATCTGTAGCGGATGTAAGCCTCCCGCACTAAGCCCCTGAGCCCGGTCACGGCTTCCCGTTTGGATATCGTTTTGCAGCCATCTGGATGCACTCTGTCCACATTCCAGCGCCATATCGCTGTGAGTGTAACTGCACACCCCACGGCCCACATATCGTTAGCCACCGCGTGCAGTGCATTCCACGGGTCAATGTCGGTTTCTTGTCCCCAGTCAATCAACCATGTTGGTGTTGTATCCAATGCAAATCCAAAAGTTGCCTCCACAGCTTTCCCATCGCCACTCAGACCCTCTCTTGTCATTGATTGGATCCCCCATTGTGTAAGTAGCATCTGCCAGTATGCCCTCGCCTCTGGATATCCCCACGCAAGATGAGCTGTTCCTGGTTTTGTGCCGTGCTTGCATTCCTCGGCTGCGCACCCATATCGCAGCTCGTCCCCCGCCCATAGTCTTAGCCTGTTCCACTTAAGTCTAATGATCTTTTGGGTCTGGAAGGCAGAAACCCCTTCCATGGCATGCACCTTTGTCTATTTCAACCTGTTCACTGCATCCGCCAGTGCCTGATCATCTGCCTTCTGCTAGTTATACATTGCCTTTTTCGCCGTCACTGCCGTCTCTGCCCTCTTGCGTGGGATAGGTTGTTTGTGTCGCTTTCGCTTTTGACCCCATCGTCGTTTACCCGCCCACAATGGATACATACGCGTTAACCACGGGTGCGGCGTTACCCACACCGCGTCTTCCTGCACATTAAGCCGTTGCGCTATGACCCTCTGCAACGGTTGCTGTGCTGGGTCCCACTGCACGTCCTTCGTATCCGCACCCCATGTGTGGCTCACTGTCCGCCTTGTTGCGCTCGATACCTCAAAAATGTGGTGCTTGTCTTCCAGTACATGGCTCACTCGTAAGAAATTGTCCTCCTTCGGCTGAAACAGTACTTACGGGTACGTTGCGACGACGCTCAGACATAGCTCTCGAAAAAGGTTGGCGTCCCCGGAACCCGGCGGCAGTGGCAAGGCTTGTGGTTTGAATGTCACGTCACCCGGCCCTCTGTACATCATGGCCATTATGTCTTTCAGTTTGGTTGTAGCTGGTGCCCGTACGATAGATCGGAAGTGCCCCCACTTGCAGCTCTGCCCTCGGTCGTCCCATATCCACAGCTGTTGTAGTCCCAGCTCTGGTATTGCTTGGTGACAGCAATCCCCGTACTCCGATCGGTGGGCCTCCTTTGCTTTCACTACGGTGCCCCATAGATGGCCTGTGCAGCGGGCTCTGAGACCGTGCTGGGTCCATCGCACTGTCAGTCCGTTGTGTGGTCGCATCTCTCGTCTGCGCTGCTGTGCCGTTTGTTTGCCGTACCCTCCTCTTGCGTCTTCTTGTCCGAAATAAAACTTCGCCCACGGGCGTCCTGTGGCTCGTAGACTACTCCTAATTGTCGGTGCCGGTGCATCTCCGCCCGGCACTATATGTTCCGTGGAAGCCCCGTCACGCTTCACCAGGACGTCCCTTGTCGCTTGCTTATTATCCTCTATTACTAGCGCCCAATCTCCCACCACTGTCGCGCTCATTGCAATAAGTTCCGTTCTCAGGTTGGGGACACCCATCCCTCCCTGGTTCGGCGGCATTTCCGTGAGCTCGCTTTCGTCCACCCTCTCGGCGGCATTGTTGGCACCGCGAAGCTGGCAGTCCAAATGAAGTTCCTGATGCATAGTTCACCTTGTTTGATGAGTTCTTCTGTCGGCCAGGCGTGTCTGGCTACATACAGTAACTTGGGTATGATGATTGCTGCCGCTATCGCCGCCCTCTGCTTGGTTGAGTTGGTTTTGCACTCCGCCAGCGCTAGTCGTACTTTGAGTGCTCGCAGCGCAGTTTCCCACGCCTCCTTCGTCACATCCTCGTGGCCTGCGATATGCCCGAGATATCTCGTTCTTGTTGCTTCATTCACTCTTTCCCGCTGCGCCTCGGCCGTCACCTCCGTTTCCTCCGTTTCTTCCTCCTCCTTGCGCAGCGCAATTGCCGTTGATTTTTTTATGTTCAAAAATAAACCGGATACTGCCGAGAAACGTGCTACCCCCTTTATCGCATCTCTTTGCATGTCTTCGTGCGCAATATAGATTGCGGTGTCATCTGCATATCCTGCTACCTCCAGATCATCCGCCTGTGCTCCCAGGTTGATGCCCCGCAGGTTGTTGTTGCAGCGGGGCTGCGTAGTGTAGTGCGTCAGAGGAAGACGTATGACTCTCCGAGTCT
>LGTU01000542.1:0-31183 GCA_001314425.1 Phytophthora pluvialis | reverse complement strand
TTCATTTCAAAATGTAGAAACACGTACATGTATCCATAAAGTGGTGTTGGGGGTCCCGAAACAGGACTCCAAACGGTTTGGGCTATCGGGTCGGAATGCTTTCGCTATCGTGACCGTAGCAGGTGCGGTACTGCATTGGACACGTTGCAGTTCGTTGTTTTTACCTTGATAATAAAAATGGAAGTGGGAAGGGCACACTCCGTTGACTGGAGCGACCGCACCGTGGCTAATGCATTCGGAGCTCATTGCTGGAACATTAGTACTGATCTGCACCGCCCTTTGCTGAAGTGTACACTGTAGGTGATCGAGATTTTTTATTTCAACTTTCGGATCACGGGAGAGAATCCTAGCTAAGCATGGAAACTAATGAGAGGCGCATGTACTAAGTAGCTCGCTACATGTCGGTATCGTCAGAAATGAACTTCACTGAGGAACTCTGGGTGGCGCTGAAATATCCATTCGTCGATATCACGATATCCTGTATGAACTGCCTGTTGTGCAGCTTCCACTGTGCAGAGTTTGCTGTTTTGCGCATACACGACCAAAAACACCTCAAACTCGTTGCGTTCTGCAGCGCCAACAAGTGCTGGACTCGTGCAACCTTCCGAACGGCGGGTAGAAGAAAGCCATTGCACAGTCCCCAAATGGCCGTTGGTTGCTGCGGAATCCATTGCTGCTGTGGTACAGCCTTCAACTCGGTGACTGCTCAACCACTTGACGACATGCAACGCCCCCCCCGTTCAACCGCTCTATCGATAGCTTCAGTTGTGCATCCTTCACGTCGATTTTGAGTGAGCCATTTTACAACATCCAGATGTCCCATCGCTGCCCCGCCATCCATTGCTGCTGTAGTGCAGCCAGCGCTGGTGTTTTCAAGTAGCCATTGTACCACGTGAAGATGTCCATTTTCAACAGCAACATCCATGGCCGCCGTTGAACAGCTTTCCGATCGATGCTGGTGAAGCCATTTCACGATGTGAAGGTGACCTTGAGCTGCAGCAGCATCCATAGCTCCAACAGAGCAACCCTCCGACCGGTTGTCATGAAGCCACTTGACGACATGCAAGTGGCCATTTGCCGCTGCGCTATCCATCGCTGTTTGCGTGCACTTTGGTTTGGACACCGTGGCCGTTGTTTCTCTCTTTCGTTTCTTATCGTTAGCACTCATTGACAAAGCGTCCAAATACTTCAGCACGTCCAGATGTCCCTTACTGGCAGCTGCATCCATCGCAGCCATTTCGCGTGCTGATTTAGATTCGTTGTTTAACTTGAAGTTGAAGATGTCAATATCGGAATCATTGCCAAATTCCTCGTAAAGCCATTGCACGACTTCGAGGTGTCCATTCAGAGCTGTCTCCACCATTGTTTTTGCTGAAATAATGGCAGCTTCACCCGTGTCGTTCAATTGGTTGGACAAATACTCTAGTTGCTTCTTGAAATCAGACGAACGTAGTTTCTTACTCGAAATAGTTCTCGTTCGATCGCGAAGATACTTTGCAACCTCCAAGTGTCCGTTGACAGCAGCTGCGTGAATGGCAAATACTGCCTCTCTTGTTAAATCTTCCAAAGGGTCACTTGCGAAGCTCAACTTGAGCACAGGATTCATCAACCAGCGTACGACGTGTAAATGTCCATTGCCCGCAGCTTTTACTACCTGTCCATCGACAAGCTTGCTACCTCGCACCAACCATGTCAGAATATCGAGTCGCCCTTGAGCTACAACGTCGTGGTCGAGGTTGTTCCAAGGAACTGCTTGACTAAAGTTGACTCCATGATCTAGCAGCCATTCTGCAAGCGCAATGTCACCTTGTCGTACAGCTTCTTCCAAAGCTGCGCACTGATCGAATTCGTTGTCGGAAACGTGGCTTTTCAACCACCACAAGGCGTCATGGCGTTGATTCAAAATGGCTTGAGCCATGGTAAGCTCGCCCCATTTCACGCAACGTCCGTTGCCGTCATTATCGTGAAAATACTCCAAAATATCGACAGAAATGTCCTTCACCGTTTCCAATACCGCGTCCTCGTCGATGTCTAAATTTGGGAACTTGTCGCACAACCATTGAACCATTTCCTGATTTTTGAGACGAGCTGCCTCGACTAGGGATAATCGAAACTGCCTTTTCCGATAAAACTCGTCCGTTCTGGCGCAGCACCCACGGTAAATTCGTGACCTCCTCGCTGTTTTCGGTAGCATACACTTCACTGGCATCCCAGATGCGGTTTAGCAGCTTCAGAGATCCGAATTTACAAGCAATGTGGAGTGCCAGCTCAACAGAAGAGTCCAGGAAGAGGGAGACGTCGGTGATGACGTGAGGGAGCGAGAAGAAGTGGGGCTTGGCGTCGAAGAGCAGCGTCACCGCCAGTAGCGGCGTGGACGCGTTCCCTTCCATCGCGCTACCAAAATTTGGATCTGTTTTCGGGAACTTCGGTCTATCATAAAATCATGACAGATTATAGGCCCTTTTATAATTGATTATAAACTGTCTATCGTCATGAATGCCATTGCTGTGTTCACCGTGGTCTATAATAGCCCTGCGTAGATGGTTCACTTCGATGCTATGTAGCCATGAATTACATGTTGCAATTATCTCCATTTTTTTTTTTTTGCAATCACTGTAGTGTTACGAATCAAATGGTAGTTACAATAGCACTCCAGGTGAAGCCACTTTACTACATCGAGGTGCCCATTCTGTGCAGCTTCTGCGAGTGTGTCGCTGTCCTCAATCATTCCGTCTGAGCTCACACGAATATATTTTACATCAGCCTCTCTGCCAACGGAAAGTCACAGTTCTTCACTGCTGCTTGCAAGGCACCATCCACGTCAAAACTCCGATGGATGCAGGCTTCGATGCAGCCCGCGGTGGCTTTCGGCTTCTGCGCGAATGCAAATTGCCGCTCCACACGTTACCCGAACAGAGCCTGAGTAAACCGAACCTCCCCCAAATTTCTCTCGTGTCGATGAAAAGTGCAAAATCTCCAGGGAGTCTAGTTTGGCAGTCACGTGTTACTCTTTTCGAGTACGTACTCTCCAAATCTGCACGTGAGCCAATTTAGCATTCCCAAATTGTTTCTCTCTACTGTCTCCCGCAGAGCCAAGGTATACGATTTTGTTGTTCGTTCTACACACGAGAAACGGGCAGAGGCGTGTATTGAAGAACACGGAGCAGTCAGGGTTCAAAACGCTTTATCGAAGTTCATTCAGGATGAAGAAAATTCTTGCCAGATCAGCATTTAGCTAGTCTCCCTTTTTCCGAAGTTTTTTCTGCAATTTCAATAAGCGCTAAAATCAACGCCAAATGTTTCAGCCACCACTGTTTCAAATTGAGAGAAGAAAGAGTGAGTGAAGAGGTCGACAAGCAACTAGTTGACGTCCCGTGTGTTGTTCCCAAAAGATCAGATACATCAACGGAACATAGTTCGATTTTAGAGAAGTTCGCATTCATAATTTCTGTCAGACTTGTTGGGCACGATGGCATGTCAGTTGTACTGGATTTGCGCTTTCTGGAAGATTCGATAGCGAGTTGCAATTTGTGCAAATACTTGAGCAACTCCAAATGACTTTCACTTGCTGCATCTTGCTTTGCACTCGAGTCGGAATATCGGTATCCCTCCATAATCAAACCGCTATCAAAACAAAAACAACAACAGCCGGACCCCTTTCATACTCCCCGCCACTGAACGACATTGATGAATCATCCCTGACCGTCTTTATGCTCGAGAGACATCTCGTCGAGGTGTTCTCAGTACTCAAAATACCAGGTCTGCCATAGTAAACAATATGGAAGCGTTTTCAGGTCTGTTGGGAGCCGGCATAGGATTAATTATTTCTAGTATAATCCTGTACCTCGCAATACCCGTACAAGTATAGAAAACCGGAACTTTGCTGCTGTTATTGAGCTGAAAAAGTAATTCTGCGTAACATAAGTTTAAGGAGTGCTACTGAGGGATTTAGCTGGATTTGAAGCTACCCCTTTTCAATCAGTGTGGTTGTTAATTCCACAGCACACAGTACACGTATGCATATGCGTATTCCCGTGAAGACCCGCTGGATTTACGGTGAAGGCGAACAAATTTGCACGTACAACATTTGCAAGAACCATAATTTCGGATAGTTGGTTGTAGCATGCGTGATATTATTACCTGTCCGCAGCCTAGAATCACCCGGGCGGCGGCCAAATACCTATCTCCCCACCTGAATGTTCGGCACTTTAGTGTTTGCTATGCTTCCAGTTAGGGTAGCAGCCCTCCTTATGCTGCACGGGGTCGATGTACTGGGCGTAGGCCGTCCTCGGGGACTTGTGACTGGTAAATAGTCACGGCGGAGTGCTGATATCACAGCGAAAGAGGCAGAAATACGTGTACGCCGTCCGTAATATAGAGAACGCTCTGTCGAAGTAGTAGGGTCTAACTGGTGCCTCGTGTGGGCAGGTTTATGAATAATGCGGCAGCACAAACACGATATACGAAGACCATATCCCAGCCTTCGCGTTAGTGGAATTCTGCTTTTGAGCTAGGCGGGCAATATTTATGAAGTGGCATTCGAGGCAAGTAACATTCATTGTGTGATCGAATGGTTTTACAGAGGGCGAAAATATAGGAAATCGTTAGAACTGAAGAAGTGGTCACCTTTTAGTGTTGGTGAGCCAGCTAATGGCCTGTGTGATTATAGTGCAGCCTAATCCACACAATTCAAGTGTAGGCTCAGTAACTTGAACTGAAAATAGGCCGTGGTTTTGAAGTTAACACTCGAGATTTCCACGGGGGGGGGGGGGGGGTTGGGCCGATAGGTCTTCACAGACTGCTACTTTCTAGTAGTCGTCATCCTCATCCTCCTCATCCGGGTAGTGTTCGGTGAGCCAGTCATGAATATTGTCAGAGGGGGAGATGAAGGATGTCGAGCGCATCATCGCGTAGGGGGCCATTTTGGTAGTTGTGTCAAATGCTTCACCCGTGCAGCCTTGCAAGAACAGCACACGATCGAAATCTCCATCGGACACAGTACGATCCATCCCCGCGCTGGTGCAGCCCTCCGTCCGATTATCGTGGAGCCACTGCATAATCTCGAACGTCTTGGAGCGTTCCATCGCCTTAGTTGTGCATCTTCCGCGCGATTCAGATGAAGCCATTTGACGACTTTGAACTTGCCGTTGCGTGCCGCGTCGTCCATCGCAGCTGTGATGCAGCCCTCCGACCTGTTGTCGTGTAACCACGTCAGCATCTCCAAATGCCCATTAGCTGCGGCATGATCCATAGCTTTTGTAGTACATCCAGCGTGAGTATGTTCATGAAGCCACTTGACCACTTCAAGGTGGCCTCCTCTGGCAGCGTTATCCATCGCTGCAGTGGTGCACCCTTCGGAGCGATGTTCATCAAGCCACCTGACGATGCCCAATCGACCTCCCCCGGCTGCGAAATCCATAGCTTTCTCCGTGCAACCTTCCGATCGATTTTCGCTAAGCCACTTCAGTACCGTGAGGTGCCCACCAGCTGCGGCACAATCCATCGAACGTGTCGTACAGCCTTCCGTCCGATTAAAGCCACTGAACCACATCGAGGTGATTACCCGCAGCGGATTGATCCATCGCCTCGGTCGAGCAAGCTAAGACAATGCCATGCGCAGTTCTCGCTTTCTTTGCGTTCCGACTGCTGCACTTTGCCTTCACTGACAATACTTGGTGCAAGTACTGGATCAGGGGCAGGTTTCCTCGCTGCGCCACGTAGTCAATACTAAGTTTCTTATTCTCCCACAAATCGATGTGTGGGGTAAATGACTCGTGCAACCACTTCACAGACTCGAAACTTCCTCGCTCAACGGCAGAGACCATCGTCTGCTAAGAAATCCAGAGCGGTGGGCGTTCACTACGCCGGAGCGATTGTGTCACAGGATAAAAGGGAGACGAAAGGATATCGTTCCAGTAGCGATTGTACAAGCATTTCGCCATTTCGAGACGGCAGGAACCAGCGGCTAAAGCCAAAGCCATACCGGCTTCACAAAGCTTGTGCTCAATGAGAAACTCTACCGTATCCAGTCGATCCGTGTCAACTGCTGCATGCACAGCCAGATAAGTATCTTTCCTCACGTACCCATTTCCAACAGCCAGTCCATGGCCCCGAGACAGCCATCAAGAACCGCCTCCTGCATGAACTCTTCCGGATCTCCTCATCCACACACCCAAAAGGCCCTTGACGAGAGGCCACTGCTTCTTGCGGATATTCATCCCTCACCAAAAAATAACCTTCTCTCGAGTCGGAGTCTGCTGCTTCTTCCTCGTCGCCTTCCCTCAGTTCGTCCTCCTCCGTTTCCGTGTCTGGATCGAAGCCCTGCGCACGGTACTTCGCTCGGAGCCACTCCAGCAGCACGATGTCCCCGTTGTACACTGCCGCCATGAGCACGCTCTTCATCGCGGGGGGAACGCGAGTGTTCCGATACAGCCACCAAACGACTTCGTGCTGCTTACTATGAGCAGCTTGCACCATGTCACGACGCCATGACGCAGCCGGAGAAATGGGTCGCTAGCCATTCCACCATCTTCAGGGCGTCTTTGGGGTCCTCGAGGTTCACAGCTTCGGACGGAACTGGAACCGGTTGTAGTGCCGATCCGTGCGCAGATACTTGCGTCGGGTCCACTTGCCGCCCTTGCCAGACCCCAAATCAGCTGGAGAGCGTGCTGTCTCAGGCACGGAAGCTCTCCAGATCCGCTGGGAGCTTGCACATCCAACAGATATTTTCACACGTCACAGATTTGTATATGTTGTTGACCACATTAAATTGCCACACTTGTTTTGAGTAAAGATGGAAGTTTATCATGAAAAAATAACGGTGCGTAGTGACAAACCACGGCAACTGTGGGCTGTGGAGCACATCGTGGGCGTTGTGCAGCATGGACGTAGCCATGTTAACCGCAACAAATGCACAAGCGACGCCTCCATAAGAGAAAAAAAATGCGGGCAATTATAAATTACTCGGCTCCTCAGGTTTTCCTGTCCGATAAACCACTCATTTCTACATTTCACTCGTGAAAGAAAAAAATGGCAGCGCTTGCACTACCCACCCCATTTACTTGTCGTGTCATCTTCAACTCTTCCATAGTGGATACCTTCTTGGAATATGCAACAGGAGTTATGGAAAAACTGCAAGCTCATTGCGGTCGTGTTGATAGATCGAATCCCCAACAAGCTGCTCGAGAACAGCTCCAGTCCTGACATCAATGTTTCTCGCGTATGCTTGGGGCCTGACCATCGATGGGAATCTTCGAGAAAACATATCTAGGAGCGGGTCGTTCTAACCCGTTTCCGATAAGCAAAATGCTCAACCTCAGTCAAATCGCTGATCTTAGTCTAGTTGAAGACGAGAATCTTGCTAACTGCCCCTCAAATTGGCATTTCACAAAAAATAGCTAAACAAGCATAAATGGTGCACGCCTATGCCCTAAATCTTAATACTTGGATGTTATTGCTCGAACGATGTATTGAAACCAATGAAGTCCGAGGCGAAGGTTGCACAGTGAAAGCGATGAGCCAAGCGGCCACTTCGGTGTTGTAGAATGGTTTCATACTCATCGCTGACGGAGCAGCTATCGAAGAGGCAGCATTTAGTGACCACACCGAAGTTGCGCTGTTCTTGCACCACCAGCGCCACGAAAGATGCACAACCCGAGTCGTGGTTCGAGCCTACGAAAACGGAACGTCTGATCTCAATGAGTGGATCCTCGAATGCTATCCTGAATTCCAAGCAGAAGCGGACGCAGAATTGGGCAAACACGAGCTTTGGACGACGGGATCGTGCTGTGAGAACTCGGAAGGCGCGAAGCTTTTTTATATGAGGATCGGAACTGATCGTTTCATACTCAATTATGTAGATCCTACCACCACAGCGTCATGAACCGTTACAATTGTTTGATGACAAGACAAACTGAAGTTGGTTTTCATTGAAATACTCGACACTGAATCCGACAGAGATTAAGCAAGGAGGTTCTACCGTTTACTAACCTGCAATAACAGCTTGCTTGGGAAAACCCTTCGTTTTCGAGTGCATATCCAAACTTTTAGGTCATCATTGCCGAATACTTCAAGTACTGAACTACTCGTTTGTAATTCAGCTTTTGCGATTCAGTTGCATGACAGCCGCATCCAACGTCGTTACGGAAAAACACTAGCTGAGCGCGTGATTTAATCAGCCAGCTCGAGCACGAAATGTTTGTTCTCGATCCTCACGAAGATACTTCGCAACCTTCAAATGTCCATTGGCAGCAGCTGTGTGACGCTTTCATTTGTTCATCGAAACCAGGCATAGGCTGGAGCTTCGCGTTGCCGAGATACATCTTTCATGCTCTATCTTAACATAGTTACTAAAGCTATGGGTGCAACGTAGCTAAACAACATAGTTTAACCAGCAGTGGTAGATGCCTTACTCATTCTGTAGCAGGACACGTGCCCCACGTAGAAATCCCCATGACTTTCGTACAAGTCCGAAGGGCGAAGACGAGCCTATGGCGTATTACAGGGGTAAACTAGACTAGTAGGAATGAGGTCAACACAATAATTGAGCGTTAGCCAGAGAGGAGTCCACGTTCACACTAAACTATAGGCTGCGGGCATTCATTCCGCCAACGGTTGCACAACTGCAAACACTTCGAAGTAGGTGACAAGGATGCGAATTAGTAATCGTATAGGCAAACACTGCAACGACAGCTCTCACCTTGACTATTCGAAAGTGTCTTGACATGAAGAGTTGCTTGCTTGCTTGCTTCCGATGAAAATAGGCCTTCACACCGCTGGAGTAATTTCGATTATGTCAGACTCTCGTCTCCCCTAGTGGATAAAGTCGTGCCAGTCAGGGAGTTGCCACTTGTTGAAGCGAGCCAGGTCTTCCTTATCAAACATCCCGTTGATCGCGATGCTCAGCAGCTTCCCGACCTCTTTGTGTCCTTTCGCTGAAAAGTGCAGGCCGTCGACAAAGTAGGTCTGGCGCACTTTCACATCCGGGAACGTTGTGTTGAAGTACGTGTGCAAGTCTAGCACATGAACATTCTCGGCCGTAGCCAACTCAACGCACGCTCGAGCGTATTTCCCAGCCGCAGCGTTGGAGCGGTCTCCATGGTGTTCCGAGTCAATGATGCAGGGTGGAGTGATCAGCAGGACCTTGCCATGTGCAGCCAGCAATGGCTGGATCATGTGCAGCATCTTCTGCAGATTGGCTCGGTACTCTTCCAACGGAACATGAACCACAAGGTCAGGGCCGCCAATGATCGCGTCGTTCGCTCCCAAAAACAGCGTGACGAACGACGCTGAGTACTGGAATTGCAGCTCCTTGGAGAAGATCGGCATCCCGTGCTGCAGCACCCACTTGGTGTTGTAGCCCGAGAGTCCGCGGTTGATCATGTCGATAGAACGCACATAGTGATTCTGCAGGAGCGTGATGAACCCGGACTTGTTCGGGTCGCTGGCCTGCTCGGTGATGGAGTCCCCGATGAAGTAGAACACTGGGCGGCGGTCGGTGGAGCTGGCGAGACCCATGGCGAGCGATCTTTCAATTGGAGGGACAAGGAAAGAATAGTGAAGGGGGCGTTTCAAATCTTCAAGAAAATATAAAGATAGGCGACGAGATCAATGAAAAATGGGCAAAGCAGCGTGTACTGGCCCCACGTGAACCCTGATCTTCTGTCGACGTTAATCGTTCCGTTTGATTGCTTCTTTTAGTGGTCATGTGAATTACTTGTCCAAAACTGGTAGTGTTTGTTGTCTTGGATGCAAGAGTAGAGTACTGGCGGTGAAGCATGCACCATGTTTTCCATTGAGTGGTTCCGCAGCAGGCAACTGGATACACACATTCTAAGCAGTTCCCATCAAAACTGGTGAACCTGTTAATGTGCGGTGATTTCTTCAATTCAGTGAGAGACACGAACTCTATAATTGTGTCCAACGTGTCGTGTCGACAGTTATAAGAAATGCGTCCTATGCTCATAGCACGGGCAGGGATCATCTCTACCTGTAGATAAGCCTCGTTGAACCCACATAGCCTATATTGACCGTAATCGTCTGTGTTGAATCGTTTGCCACCAGCACCATGTGCAGGTACCGGAAGTCACCGACCTGCTGGTACCATTAAGTTAACGAAGCATTTAGATTCACATACGATGACTGCGACCACCTGTCGCTATGGAAGCTCAACTTCATTGGGGTTCTTTATCCTTAGTAGCGACATATCAGGCGGAGGCACTGTTGAAGCTCATCTAGCCAAGTATCAGCACTGTATCTAGGCAAGACCCCAGCTGTCGAGCACCAAGGCCTCTTCATCGAAGAGACTTTCGGACCGGATTTGCTTCTACTTCGAAGTATTCATATACTTCAGTTGTTTATGACTCAGCGTGCTCTCTCTAATGTATGCAAAGTGTGTACTCTTCGGGGTAGTATTCCGATAAAGCGCCTTCGAGCATCCACACCATGCTGAGTCGTGTCGGGGGCCCTACAAATCGAGACGTATGTCGCCATAAGCAACAAGCTCAACAAGAAAAGGTCCGGTCGTCACGCTAACTCGAGTGAAGTGTTCACGGCAGATGTGGCGTTGAAGAAGCACTAATGTAACCAAGTAGTAAACATATTCACTCATCAACAATAATAGGGTGGCGAAGGTAATAAGGGTGGGAAGCGTACTTAGGGGCGAGTGACTGCCTCCTCTGTATGCTTGTCCTGGTGCAACCTCGCTCAGCTCCATTGAAATCCAACTTTCCGTTCCGAAGGTCTCCGCCCCCAAGTTTGACTGGTCGCAAGTGCGGAATTCGGATTTGAACGTGATAGCGCTCCCAAAAACAGTGCTCGACCAGATCGGTACTGGAAGTGTTGTTTCGATCGGGCGGCCTGGTAGTTGCCACCTCTATTTGGATGACATAGCTCATCAAAGCGTTGTCGTGGTCAAAACCGAGGGTAGTTTACATTGCTCAGGATAAGACACTGTGAAAGAAAGGGTCAACTTGACCCTTTATACGGTTGTGTTTACCATGACAGGTGATGGAAGTGCCATGTGGTGCCCGTATTCAACATCTTGAGCGTCCATTTCCAGCATTGAAATGGCTGTTGCCAATCATCAATCCAGGTTCACCGGCTCGTCTCGCCTGCTTTGACGCAGTTGTGAATTGACTCTAGAGAGAGTACCCGGCCCAAAGGCTGTGTCGGAACTGCTACCATGACGAAGGACCGCTTTGCCGCAAACCCGTTCCCCGACGTGCGCGTATCGGCGCTAGAACGGCTAGAGCTAATCAGCCTCGTCGATGACTACGTTGAGGACTACATGAAAAGGTATGAAGAGTTCGTCGAAGGCAAGCGCCAAGTGGACAAGCGACGCTGGGAGCACGTCAAGTCCAAAGACAATCTACGCGTGTACGCAGAACGGACTCGGAAGGAGCTCAAGCGACGCGGCATTGAACCAGAGAACTCGTTGAGCGCAACACAACGACTGAAAGCCGGTTCGACAGTGAAAGACCTGCCTGTGATGCTCAGCGTCGGCACGTTTGTCGGAGAGCTGGACGACCTGATGTATGGTGTCCTGAACCCGACGCTGGACGACACGCGCATCAAAGCTTCGTACGTGCACGACCTCGACAGTGCAGCCGTATTATGCTCGGTGCTAGGGCCCAGTAAGGACGATCCGTTCCGTTCGCTCGTGATCAAGTGGATGGAGATCGACGTGCCGCTGCAGTCCACACATTTAGTCAAGAGCCGCGACTTTGTGTATATCGAGGCGACTGGCACCATGTATCTCTCGAACGGCGACCGTGTTGGTTATCACTTGCTGCACTCGATCGAATTCCCGCAGACCAAGCCTCTCCCGAGCAAGATCCGTGCGAGTATGTCGCTCTTCGGCTGCTACAGGCAATTAGACAGAAAGGTGGTCGACAATTTTGCGTGCGCCACGGTCGACCCTGGAGGTGACATGCTGCGCTCGCTCCTGCTGTCTGTAGCGGCGGGCGCTATGCTTTCAGCGACGAACTTCGTCTACTGTGGGCAGATGAAGAAGCTGGCGTGGTTGCTACAGCGCCACCACTCGGCTTACGATGCTGACCGAACAGCTCGACAACGGAAGGGGTGCGTGGTGTGTTCCAAGAAGACGACCAGTGTCATCGGAAGCATTGGCAAGAGCACGTGCAAGATCTGCTACGGCTGCGTGTGCTACTCGTGCAAGATCCGCCAGTGCATCAGCTTTGTCGTGGTAGGCGGCCGCCTGATTCAGCGCAAGGTCGTTGTGTGTGCCAAGTGCATGGGCGAGTCGACCCAATGGAATGCGCAGGAGGCTGTCCGGGACCAAATCACGGAGTACGAGGCTTGCAAGAGCGACGAAGTCTGCACAAGCTACGAGGCGTGCACGGTCTCGTGTGAGTTGTCGTTTCTGGAGTCGTCTGCGTCGATACTCAACCACTAGAGTTCGTGGCGTGTCTAGTTATTGTTGCCAAGTTGAAGTTGTCATGTTATGAATGCAAGTAAGTAGCTGCGTAGGTGTCGTAGTTTGTGTACGAAGGAATACACTCGCTGTTCAGCTCGTTAAGTCCCACGCCATTTCTTGACCGTAAACCGAGTCTGTTGCTGCTGCTTCGTTCCATCTTGCGTGCACCTGTAGTACATCTCTGGGGGCCTGGAAGGGTCTACGCTGTTGCACTTCCGGATTTGTAATGACGTGCATATGTACACACGGAAGCACGACGTGGTCGTTTCCGCCCCACATCTTGTAATATGGACAATGGTTATCTGGCTGGAAGTATCATTACTTCTTGGGCCACGCCAACACACTGGACCCGTTATTACCTTCGCCGCAACCTCGGAACTAAATGTTCCAGCAGATCCACCAGAATGCTTGCTTGCGTGCATTCCAGACACTCGGCTGAACACTTCGGTCTCATCATTACAGCCTTGTAACTGAGCGCTATTATACGGTCGTCACTCTGACCGGGTCGGACATTCTCTCCAGCTCCTTGGAAATGAACTCCAGTCTGTCTACTGCAGGCTTACGATAGCTCGAAGAATCTAGAACGGCTGGCGCATGGCCACCACGCTACGACTTGAGCTTAAGCCGTAGTCAAGCATCTCGGGCGCTACTGAGCAACGCGACCTTGGAAAAAAATCACTTTAGTTGGTCTGGAAAAACACTGTAAAGTAGAGCCTGAAAAAACGTGGTCGATTAGTCTCGCAACCTGGTGATCGTAATGTCGAGGCGCTTCGACACCATTCACTGCTGACCAAGCCTATTCCACATCAAGTCTGTACGTAAGTGGCTATCTGCCGCAGCCACGTTGTGCACCTCGGTTTGCTGCCTTGGCCATGCTGTGACACCAGGATGAAACTCTCTAAACGCACAACGCTACCAATCCGGGAAGCGGTCGGAGTGCACATCGTCGTGGCTCCATACAAACGCCGGCTCCAAGACGCATATGGCCGCTATGCAGGATAAGGTCTCGGGCATTTAGGATAGGAGAGGGCTCCGTCTGCCCGCAATACAGGCAGCGGCAAAGGCGCGGTGACGTATCCATAGACTACGGGTTCCTTTCTACAGCGCACCATGTCGATCACCGACACCTCAGGGCCCCTCAATAATTCGATTGCTATCAAACGAGTGCTGTCAAACAAGCCGGTCGTACCGGTGAGTGGCAACGTGCAGGTGTTTCCTCTGCGTTCGTCGACTTGAGGAGAGTGGAAGTTGAAGCCGCTTGCTAGCGAATAAGAGCTGCTGCGACTATTATGCTCATGTACCGCGCATCCAGTCACCGCTTTGTTCTTAGGCATCTAGAGACCATCCAGTGGTGACAGACAGCCTGACTCACTGCAAGTAGCATAGCAGGCGCTTCCCAAGTCTCACTTGTGCATTTACTTCAGCGAGGATACCCGAGCCGAGAGCGCAGAATGCCAAAGGACCGGTTCATCGCCAGTCCGTTCCCCGACGTGCGAGTAAACGAGCTGGAGCGCCGAGAGTTGCTCCACATCGTGGACATGCACGTGGAAGACTACCTCAGTAAATTCGTGGACCACGTCCTCGTCGACAAGCGCAAGGTGGACGATCGACGTTGGGAGCACGTCAAGTCCAGGGACAAGCTCCACGTATATGCCGAGCGCACTCGCAAGGAGCTCAGTCGCCGCGGTATCGAACCAGAGACGTCGCTCAGTGCAACGCAGCGCGTACAGGAGCACTCGGTCACAAAAGACCTGCCCGTGGTCATGGGTATCGGTACACTCATTGGAGAGCTTGACGATCTCATGTTCGGTGTGTTGAACCCGACGCTGGACGACATGCGCATCAAGGCGTCGTACGTCCACGACGTTGACAGCGCCGCAGTGCTGTGTCCCGTGGTTGGACCCACCAAAGAAGACCCGTTCCGCTCGGTCGTGATCAAGTGGATGGCAATTGACGTGCCGCTGCAGTCCACGAACCTGGTCAAAAGTCGAGACTTCGTCTACATCGAGGCAACGGGCACTACGTTCCTCTCGAACGGCGACCATGTCGGCTACCACTTGATGCACTCGGTCGACTTCTCGCAGACCAAGTCGCTGCCCAAGAAGATCCGCGGCAGCTTGTCGGTCTTCAGTTGCTTCCGGAAGAAACGCGGCTACATCATCGAGAACTTCGCGTGGGGTATCGTCGACCCCGGAGGTGAGATCATGCGCTCGCTCGCAGTCTCCGTGGCGGCGGGTACGCTGCTCTCTGCGACGAACTACGTGCACTGCGGGCAAATGAAGAAGTTGTCTTGGATGTTACAGCGCCACGACTCGTTCGAGCGTCAGCGGACAGGCCAGAAGAAACAGTGCGTAGTCTGCGACAAAAGGACGAGCTCGGCCATCGGAAGCATCGGCAAAAGCACGTGCAAACTCTGCAGCGGCTGCGTGTGCCACTCGTGCAAGATCCGCCACCGCATCAACTTCGTCGCACCTGGAGGTCACCTCATGCAGCGCAAGATCGTCGTCTGTGCGCGGTGTATGAAGGGCGCCACCCGTTGGAACGCGCAGGAGGCTGCTAGAGATGAAGCAATCCGATATCAAGACATTTCAGCCTCCTACTCTTTCATGGACACGTCCGAGTCGTCGTACAGTGAACATCACTAACTAAAACCGTATAAAGTTTGTGATGGTCGAGTAGCTGGTAGTCGGATGAATATAAATGCTAAGGCGCTCGCCGTTTTGAAACAGGATCATCTTCAGTAAAAAAAAAATTGTAACAAGTGGAGGAAACACCTACGCACGGACAAACTCTACCGTCGACATCAGTTCTATCGCGGCATTATCAAAACGGGAAGATCAAGGAGGAGAAGGACGCAATGACGACGATCAAGTGGCTGTATGGCCATTTTCATGGGTGGATTTTTCCTTTTGGAGCTGTGTACAGAGATACAGTTGGAGATCGTGCGGTGCTCCAAGAACATGAAGTTCTCTCGAGGGAGAGCCATGAGGCTGACGATGGGGATGGTACGGCATGCCCCCTTTCACGGAGAGAGGGCATTTTTGTGGATAATGGATTTTGAATCCGAATTTCGGATTATCCGTCTGACAACCCACTAAACATTAACCCAGGGTTCAACCACCTCATTTACTTGAGTGCACCAGTCTGCCGCGGTCAGATGGCTTATATTTTTTGTGCGAGGTAGATCAACTCTTCAAGCAGGAAGACGCAAAAATAAAAAGCAGGAGGAGGATGTAGTAAGACAAGAATGACATATACAACGTTCAGTGTCACACTGACGACTGGGGTGATACCTTCACCCTGTTTGAATGCAGCCATATCTACGATGCAAGTGCTGTCGGCCGGTGCACTTGTCCCCATACAAACAACTCCGACTGCACACCACGTACTTTTTGAAGCCGAGTAAGCTTAACGAGTTGACCATTCTCGGCTTTCGCGTGTCCCTCTTTCGGTGCTCCATTCCTCACTATCCCTTTCATACAAAAAAAAATGACTCGCGTGCCCGCTTTACTTCGCCTTTATTTACTCTATGTACGTTGTCTCGTACTGTAAAGCCGTAGCGAAATGAAAGCACGCCCCTGCGTTTACGGTACTGCGGGTTCTGTTTTGTAGGAAATCGAAAGGAGCCCAGTTGCTCTTGTCGATTTTCTCCAAAAGGCAAAGGCCGTGCGATGCCAAAGTATCAATTCAACGCTCCAATCCGTTTCCTGCCTTGAGTATAAAGAACAGCAGTACCAGGTCGATCTCGTTAAAGCATATGTACAGGAGGACTACACGAAGAGTTGTCGACCATGACAACCACAAGATGGATGAGCGGCGCTGAGAACACGTCAAGTCCATAAACTGTCTGCGCATATACACCGGGCGTGTTCGGAAGGGTCCCCCAGCTATCAGCTTTTCACCAAGTAATAGTCCAACACAGCTGGACCACTTGACGACAGGAATACCCAAGAAATACAGTTGCCAGTGATGCTGAGGGTGGGCACTATCACCGACCTTGACGCTCTCGGGTATCGCTTACTTTATCCAGCAGACCAATCCGCTCCTGGACTCCACTCCGAGGTAATTTATCGTCTTTTGGCCCTGTACATAGCACTATTATTGAAATTGGTCAATGTGAACCATAGATCTTGGCGAGAAGACAACGTACCAACCGTTTATCCGAAATTTGGCGAGCTCCTTGCTCAATGCAACGAACTACTGTACATGCATTGCGGACAGATGACGACGTTATCCTGTATACTGCGTCGTGTGCACTCGACACCATCAGAACGTCATGGAGAAAGTCGACCAGGCATAGTGTGTGGTATGCAGTACGAATTCGACCTTTGCAAGCATCCGTGGTGTTGAAAAAACTCTGCTGCGGCTGCGTATGCTACTCGTGCAACACGTGCCTACAACTCAGTTCCACTGCACATGATGGCCAGCTGATTCAGCGCAAGATCACTATCTGCTTTCGACGTATGAGCAAGGCAAAAAATTACAGTGCGCTGGAGGTCGCCCGTGACAAAGCAATAGGTTATGGTATTCACAACGGGTCCTTCGCCTCCACACGCTTCAATCAGCATCGAATGGTTTCGGTTGATTGAGCTGCGCAACCAGATCCAGGGTAGCTGCCTTGTATTCACTCGGAAAACATCTGAGGCAAAATGGCCGGGTTCATCGCTCAGGGGCTCCAAGAGATTCATCCCCAGTACAAGTAAACAGCACGTATGTCGCTGTGCTTTTTTTTTATACCCGCAGCGCCGATTAGTAGCAATTCCTTCGGTACACCTTGCCTCAGTTTAGCCAGACGAGAAGCTGCAAGTAGTATTGGCACAATGTTATTATTCCTGGATAATGTCGCGAAAAGCAGGGTAGTGCTGTAGAACCCACAGGTGCATATGAGGGTGGCTGTTTTCGAATGTCTCCAGTGCAACTTCCTCTGTGCAATCCACGTTACACTGATAGTGCAGATAAAGTACCACCTCAAAATTATTGAAAGCTGCAGCATAATCCACAGCGGCAGCCGTGCAACCTTCCGACCGGTTAGCGTCAAGCCATTTCACCACGTTTAGCTGCCCGTTTTCAGCAGCTTCGTCCATAGCTCTCGTTGTACAGCCTTCCGTCCGATTGGCGTGTAACCATTTAACGACGTCCAGATGACCCGCGGCAGCGCCTTCATCCATCGCGCTCTGAGTACACCCCCTGATCGATTCGTGTGCAGCCATTTAACGATATCGAGGTGCCCGGTCATGGCTGCATTATCCAGAGCTCTCGTTGAGCAGCCTTCCGACCGCGTTTCATGCAGCCACTGCACCACCTCGAGACGCCCATTGCGCGCCGCCATATCCATAGGCAGCCTTCCGCTCGATGTTCATGCAGCCACTTGGCCACGCCCAGATGGCCACCGGCAGCGCCTTCATCCATAGCGGCAGTGGAGCAGCCTTCTCCTCTGTTCTCGTGAAGCCACTGGACAACACTCAGGTGTCCATTTGCAGCAGCGCGATTCATGGCGTCCGCTGTGCATAGCAAGCGGGTCTCGCCTGCTGCTTGAAGCTCATGCAGGTACTTCAGCACGTCGAGGTGCCCACGGCTAGCAGCAGCATCCATTGCTGTTGTATCCGCAGATATTTGCCATGCCTGAGTTGCACCGTACGTGAAAATATCCGTGTCGGGATCGCCGCTATATTCCTCATAGAGCCACTTGACAACATCGACGAACCCATTCTTCGCGGCCTGCACCATCGTCCTCCCCTCCACTTTATGAGCTTCTGGGCTAGCCTCCACCACCAAGTGCTGGAGGTATCTATTTCATCTCCAGGAAGTTGTACGCCATGCACCGGGCCTCGCGAAGGTACTTTGCTACCTATAAGTGACCGTGGACAGCGGCGTTATGGATCGACAGCGCCGCCACAGCAATGACCATAATTGGGTGCACGATTTCCGCGTGACTCTGCAGAGTCCGCTCGATGATCCAGCGCACGACATCCAAATGTCCTGTGCCCGCAGCCGTGCACACTAATGCGATGCCCGGATCGCGCTGCCCTTGTTCCACCAGCTACTGCAGTACGTCAAGCCGCCCGTTGGCTACAACATCCCGGACAGTTCCGTCGTGGCGTTCCGGCCAGCGCGCGCCTTGGTCCACCAGCCACTCCGCCACAAGAACGTCCCCCGTCGTCAACGCCGAGCGCAAAGCCGCCTCCAAATCAAAGTCTGCGTCTGGAATATGGCGGTTCAGCCACCACACGACGTCACGGCGGCGACTCGGCACCGCGGCCGACATGGTGAGCCCTCCCCACTCGGTCGGGTGGCCCCTGCCAATGTCCTCTCTCCCGTCCAGCCTCCGACTGTCGTTCTCGTGAAAGAACATCAGAAGCTGCAGCGCCCCCGCCTTGCAAGCTCTGGCCACGACCTCCGACGAGACCATGAACCCTTGAAACTTGATCGACAGCCACGCGACCGTCTCCAGATCCAAGCGGGGGGCGACGTGCTCCAAGCGTTTTGAGAATAACTATTGGCGGTAGTGTTTATCCGAGCGGAGGAGCCTCCGGAGCGTCCATCTACTGTTTGTGTCATTGGCGGAGACCTCGAAGACCTCGCTATTGTCCCAGATGCGGCCCAGGAGCCGCGCGGAGCCGAATTTACAGGCGGCAAGTCCACGGAAGAGTCCAGGAACACGGAGACGCAGGCCGCGACGAACGCGTCTGGAGCGGAAGATCTTGGTGTGTTGTATAACTTCAACTTGAACATTGTATGCCATATTGAAACGAAGTAGTGTCGGCGTGGGCCACACAGTCGTAGCCGCAGCAAATCCATATTCTGGATCGCCGTCCCGAAGGTTGGTTTCCAGACTCTGGAACGTTCAAGGCAACATGTATTACCACTGTACAGTACTCGGAAGCCCACTTTAGATCCGTGATGCGCCCCGGAGCTTGTCAGTCATAGTGGAACCTGGTGTCTCCTAGTTTACAGGTGGTGGATCAAGCAAGAATGGAAGTCCTTAGATTTATATTTTGGTGCTTGTATCTGGCATTTCCAAATCTATTGGGGTGATGGCGTTGCCGTGGATAATTCAGGCGCTTCAAGTAGAATCTGCAGCCCTCTTTGCAGGCATTGTCTTTGCAGCTTAGGCACGTGCGAACGCTGTGCCGGCCATTTTCGTATTTTCCTGGGCTCTGATCGCCTTCTGCCTTACTTTACCCGACACACTACAGTAATACCAGTGCGTGAACATGTATAATAGTCGGTGCCCGCCTTCTCTGCATGGAGTGCTGTGTTCACGGACCAAGCCGATCTACAGAGAGACGACTTCAAAAATTCCCGCGCAATTCAGCGAGCGACGTCGGACCTTGCCGACGGTGCAAGCGGAAGGAAATATCCAGACTTCGGTCACCGCGGAGACCGCGAACCGCTAATTTGCTGCTGTGGACACCTCGCGCCGCATATTTAGCGACTATCCCTGTGCGGTCTCTACTCTGACCCTGCCGGCATTCTACACTGCGTGTCTGTCGTCCCAGTCGTCCTGTCGTTCAAATCAAAGGATCAAAGGATGGGGGTTGATACTGGCAGGTCAGGCTGGCTGATGCCCGCAGAATATGGACCGCACGGACGTGAGATAGTCTCACTTGGCGATTTCCTCCCTGTGACCGCGCTGCACGATGCCTAAAGACGGATTCGCGAGGAATCCCTACTCAGACCTCAATGTAACCGAGCAACAGCGGGAGCAGCTCATCGAGCTCGTGAACGGATGCGTGCAGAACCATTTCCAGAAGTACGAACAGTTCTTCGTCGCGGAGCAGCACCACGTGGACGAGCGCCGCTGGGAACACGTCAAGTCCAAGGAGGACCTCCACGTGTACAACGAGCGCTCGCAAAAGGATCAGGCGCGCCGAGGACTCCAATCGATGAACCCGAGTCAGCTGAGCGAACAGGAGAAGGACATGGCAGCCATGATGACAGTGGGCACGGTGGTGGGCGAGCTGGAAGACCTCATGTTCGGGATCATTAACACGACTCGGGATGCCATGCGCATCAAGGCTGCGTACGTCGGGGACGTGGAAGGTGGCGCGATCCTGTGCCCCGTGGTGGAGCCGAGCGAAAAGGAACCGTTCCGGTCGCTGACGGTCAAGTGGATGGCGACGGATGCCGCGCTCAAGTCGAACAAGTGTCGAGACTTCGTGTGCATCGAGGCCACAGACATCCTCCATCTTGAGAACGGCGAGCGCATCGGCTACCACGTGCTGCACTCCATCGAGTTCCCGCAGACTAAGCCCCTGCCGTACCTTATCCGCGGCAACATGTCGGCTGTCGCCTTCTACCGACACATCCACAGCACCATCATTGATACCTACGGCTTGTGCATCATTGACCCGGGACAGAAGACCAAGCGCCTCCTCTTCATACCAGCTGTAGCGAGCTCGATGCTTACTGCGACGAACTATGTGCGCTGTGGCCAACTCAAGAAGGTGGCGTGGATGTTGCAGCGCCAGCACGCGGGCTTCAAGCTGCGTGAAGAAAGCCAACACAAGAAGGGATGCGTCATGTGTGGGAAGGGCAAAAGTATCCCTGGCATCGGTAGAAGTACGTGCAAGCTTTGCACTGGCGACGTGTGCTTCTCGTGCAAGGTTCGAGAACGAATGCACTTTATCGGACAAGACAGCGAGCTGATTCAGCGCAAGATCACGTTCTGCTCGCAGTGCATGAGCAAGGCTATCAACTGTAACACTCAGGAAGCCGCGCAGGACCAAGCGACCGGTTATCACGACTCGTACGATAGTGCTTCCACGTTCTCGGAATCGACATTCTCGACATTCTCCGAGTCTTCGTCGGTTTATCACTAAATATAACGGATTGCTAGGGAGATAGGCTTCAATAGGAAGTTGCAGCCAGGTGTTGTGTTTGTTGTGCCAATAAACATGTTTGTTTCTTCAACTTTCTTCAGGATACTAAGTATTGTACTACATGGAGCATTCAACTTGAAGTAGCTCGATACTGCGGTAGAATCTTTGAACACCCGCTTCATGTCTAGATCACTTCGTACAGCCTTCCGTCCGATTACCAGGTAACCACTTTACGACGTCCAGCTCCATCGATAGCTTTACGTGGGCGTCCTTCTAACGGATGGAGACGAAGCCATTCGACGACACTCAGATATCAATCCGCTGCCCTTGCAGACAGCTATAACCTGACACTTGCAACTCATGCAAGTACTACATCGTCATTACTCGTTGCTGTGTCCACTGCAGTGATATCCATCGAGCCTCAGCGCGCCTGCATTCGGAAATATTGTGTTTTTTTAATTTAAAATAGTAGGCGGTACGACCACATCCTGTTACAGTTTACATATTTAGTAAAACCAAGTGAGAGGTAAACTATTTATAGTAGGATACACGAAAGCCTGATTTTTTTCGCGTAGAGTTCTCATTCACGTGTTCTGTGGCAAGCGTTAGATCTTTTGCCTTCTGGTGGATAAATCTTCGTCCGTTGGGGCTGTTCATCTGTTCGGAGATTTTTGCCTCACAGTATCAATATCCACCTAGGTGAACTCCCAATCTCCCAGGCACTTCCCAAGCACGCATCGTTTACGCCAATCTGCCCCGCCCGGCAAACTCCTTGATCACGCGATGGGAACTGTAGCCCATTGCACGCTCAGCTGCGGATACGATCGAGCTGGGTCTGGGCTCAGTTGTCGATTCCCCCAGTCCGACACACGTGGCGAGAAAAGAGATCACGCAGACATGCCCAAGGACAGATTCACCAACGCGAATCCGTATCCGGACGTCAACGTATCCGAGCAGGAGCGCCAGCAACTGATTGAACTTGCAGACGGGTTTGTTCAAGACTATTTCCAGAAATACGAGAAGTTTGTCGGTGTCGATAGACGCCAGGTGGACGAGCAACGCTGGGAACATGTCAAGTCGAAAGACAGCCTCCACATCTACACTGAGCGCTCTCAGAAGGAATTGGCGCACAAAGGTCTCGTGCCTGAGAACGCACCGAGCAGCACCGATCTTCAAGTTCGGGTTCCCGAACAGGAATTGCCAGTTATACTGAGTGTGGGGACTTTTGTCGGAGAAATGGATGACCTAATGTTTGGCGTCGTGAACCCGACGCTGGACGTCATGCGCATTAAAGCCTCGTACGTGCATGATCTTGACAGTGCTGCGGTGTTGTGTTCAGTGGTGGAGCCTAGTCAAGAGGAGCCGTTCCGGTCGCTGGTGGTGAAGTGGATGACGATCGATGTGCCGCTGCAGTCTACGAATTTGGTCAAATGTCGTGACTTTGTGTACATTGAGGCTACCGGCATCCTACACTTCTCCAACGGCGACCGCGTTGGCTATCATTTGCTGCACTCTATCAACTTCCCGCAGACCAAGCCACTGCCGAACACGATTCGTGGGAACCTCTCAGTCTTCGGCTTCTTTCGTCAAATCGAAGAGAATGTGATCGACAACTTTGCTAGCGGCATCGTGGACCCCGGAGGCGATATCATGCGGTTCTTGCTGATCCCGACGGCGGCAGAAGCGCTGCTCTCCGCGACGAATTACGTGTACTGTGGACAGATGAAGAAAATATCGTGGATGTTGTAACGTCGACGGTCGGCCTTCGAGCGTCAAGATCAAGCACGACAATCAGATGAGTGCGTCATGTGTACGAAGAAGACAAACAAACTACGTGGCGTCGGGAAAAGCACTTGCAAACTGTGCTACGGCTGTGTTTGCTACCCGTGTAAGATCCGCAGACGCATCACATTCATCGCGTTGGATGGACAATTATTTCAACGCAAAATCACCTTCTGCGCCAAGTGTGTGAGCATGGCTACCAAGTGTGATGCTCAGGAAGCCGCGAGAGACCAAGCGGTGGACTACCAGGCTTACAAGGCCCTATCCATATCGTCACAATCGAACACTGTGGAGTCGTCGATGTTTGAATAGTTGATCACGTGGATACACCGCCAATGCTGAATGTGCAAGTACTACGACTTGTGTGAAGTTTGAACCGCGAAGACAATGCATACATGCCATAGCTAAAATATATAAGGAAGGCCTCAAATTAAGAGTGCTACGGCTAGTCATGGGCCATCGTTTGACCGTCGTGAGAGCGTGGACCAACGGCGGCAGCAGAGGCGAAGGCACTCAGTCAGCAGTGAACTTAGTGATGAAGAGGAATTCGATGACCAGAGCAAAGAGGGAGGGGGCACAAAAGCGGTAGAGGCAGCAATGACACCGATGTGCTACGGTGTGGGTCTTTTTGCATGCCAAACCAGGCGGCTGTACGTTCTGCTTCTCCTGTTTTGCGCTCGCTCGGCAACATCGCAAGTGTTTTCAAATGTCATTGCCCCGAACAGTCTTCTGGCGCTGAAGAATTGCTGATTCCTTCGTGGAATGAGCAATTATCTGCATTTTCAAATCGCTAGCTCAAAGATTCTGCACTCAATCGATCGCGGGCACTAACTTACGGGGGGGGGGGGGTCATCGTGACGGGCATTCATCCCATTAAAGGCAGGAAGGGGAAGTGCGCTTTAAGCAACTGCAAAACCACTATAAGTTTACCATCCCACCAGATCGCTGTACTCAATTCCATGGACAACTACTCGCTGCCTTCAGAGTCTGAAGGTCGCTGTGCGTCAACGTGACTCGCTGTACTCACAAGACTCCCGCAAGGGAACATGGCTTTGAGATTGACAGTGCCGCAGCAAATACAGCCGACACCATGGCGGCTTACGATTCCTTCCCATTTTAATCATTATTTCGTGATGTCGACTGCGAAACGCATCACCAATGGTCAACAGCGTTGATGACCGGCTAGCCCCCATGCTTCAAAACGCTGGGTCTGTGTCGAAAAAATGGCGAGAAACGGGCACCTGGCTGGAAGTAGTGAAGTACTGTACCTGCATCATAGCGGCTTCACGCAGCTAAAACCATCCGTGTGGTCCAATTCCGCGGGGTGCACCGAAGACGCGCTTTCCAGTACCGAGGATTCGACCATGGAGAACATCCATGAATGGTTTGAGGAACACTATCCGCAGCCATAGATAGGAACACGATCAGGCTTTTGCTAGATACCCCCCCCCCCCCCCCGAGAGCACCATGTTACATTGTAGCTATTCGTGAATTAAGTTTGAATTAGCGATTTTGCGGCGTCCAGACCTCCTGTGGCCAGTAATGCATCCATCTACGTGACTTCAATGTCTAATGGATCGCGTCTCAGCCCGGCGGTGCTGATGTCTCCATGTGGGTTTCTTGGCGTGTCCGCAGGCGACGTAGTTCGTGGTGGGGAACAACATTTCAGCTGAAGCTTTGCGTGCCACGGACCGGAACACTTTGCCGCCAGGATGTACAGAGTTGAAAGCATACATGTCGATGACGTAGCGGCGGTCTGTCGATAAAAGCGGTACGGAGTGACGAAGTTGGTAGCTGACACGGTCTCCGTTGGTGAAGGAAGTGCAGGACTCGAGACAGAAGAATTCGCGGTTCTGGGTCAGACCTGTCTGGCTGAGATTGCTACGACTGACCCGGGTCCGACAACGACAACGACGTCAGCAGAGACGACGCGTGCAGCGTTTTGCTGGCGTCGAAGCCCCTGGCCATGTCGCGAGCGACCTCCAGCGCGTCCAGCCTCGACGCGTCACCCGCGCACATGGCACAGAACGTGACCTTGGGCTGCAGCATCTTCCCGTCCGGGGCGATCAGGCTCAGGCGCTTCCTCACTTTGCAGGACAAGCACACGGCGTTGAAGCAGACTTTGCACGTGCTGCGTCCGATTCTGCCCAGTCTTCCTCTTGAAGTATTCCTCGTACACGTCGTGCACACTTTGGCGGTGGATTGAGTACTGCGAGATCTCTCGGACTGTCGACGCTGCATCATCCACGCCAACTTGGTCATCTGTCCGCATGGTTCGTAGTTCGTGGCGGAGAGCAGACATTCAGCTGCGATCGGGAGCATGAGGAAGCGCGGTAGCTCTCCGCTGGGCTCCAGTGTACTGAACGAGTGGTTGTCGATCACGTTCTCGCTCAGTTGTCGGAACATGCAGCAGATCGAGAGGTTCCCACGCACCACGTTGGGTAGCGGACGGGTCTGTGGGAAGGCGATCGAGTGCATGAGGTGGTAGCCTACACGTTCACCGTTCGCGAAGTGCAGGATGCCGGTCGCTTCGATGTAGACGAAGTCGCGGTTCTTGACCAAGCTGGTGGACTCTAGTGGCAGATCCACTTGACGACTAACGAGAGAAAGGGGTCGTCGGCTGTTGGCACGATGATGGGGGCTAAAATGCCGGCGTTGTTCACGTCGTGGACGTAGGACGCCTTCATCCGCATGGTGTCGAGCGTCGGGTTCATCACGCCGAGCATGAGGTCGCCCATCTTGCCGGGGAACGTCCCCACACTGAGCATGACGGGGGTATCTTTGCTTCGTCCGTCTTGGAGAACCTGGAGTTCGTCCGGGTCTTCTCGTCGCACGTGGACGTGGATGTCATTGCGAGACTTGACGCGTTTCCAGCGACTGAGGTCGACCTGGCGCTTGTCGTGCTCCACGAAGCTCCGGTACTTCTCGAAATTCTGCTGGACAAGTGTGTTGGCAACAGCACGTGGTCCTCCTTCGACAGCACCAGCCCCGGGTACGGATTCGACTGGAAACGCTCCTTCCCCATTGCCGCTCACCGATTTTCGTTAGTGGCTGGCACGAGGTAACCGGGAGTGGATGAGACTTCAGCCGCGTATCCTTGGCGAGGTCCAAGCTCGTGTAGAGATACGACATGGCGATCGTGATGTGGTCCGCTAAAGTCTGAGATGTCTGCCTAATTGTACAGTACAGTATACGCTATCTCTATACTAGTACGCGTGGTAACCTGGCGACATTCATCCTAAACGAATTCTACGCGGGCACTTGTGTCGCGGCAGTCCTTACTGTTAGTCAAGTCATCGCCAAAACGTTCAACAACAAACCTGTAACAACCCTTCCGTCGTGGAAGGAGGCCCATTCTGGATGAAAGAAATATACCGATGAACCACATTTTCACTGCGATGACGATTGATTTGACCGTGTTTCTGACGTCGAGAAAGCTGGGATCGTACACTCTGGCCATATTCAGGGCGTTCGATTCCGAATATCGCGCGCCACTTTCTGCAGCCTCCATGTTTGAAGTTTCGGTCACACATCGGGCGCAAAGTACAACCTTAGGCTGCAGCAGATTTCCGCCCGGAGCGATCATACTGATGAGCTTCCGAACTCTGCACGGCCAACAGACGCTTTGAAAAGGATTTTGCACGTCGCTGCTTCCGATGGCCCCTAGTTTCCCCTTGGAAATGACGTCACGCAGTGGGCAGAATGCACTCAGGACATGGTGCAAGACGGCATCGTGGCCGACGAGCGATAGAGACGCCGGCAAGTAACGGGGAAGTGTAAGCTTGGACCGGGTGATCGGACTGACACCGGCGTGGGGGCGGACACGGGAGCGGACATAGGAAGTCGTTAGGAATGAACTAAGAGACATCAATGTACCTCAGCGAAAAAAAAAAACGAAGAGCAACGTAACGAGAGCTCCCTCTCTTTGGCAATGCTGCATCACTCACGCTAGCTTCATTGACTTGCCGTACGGCTCGTGGTCTATAGCTGAAAGTTGGCGGTCTGCTGCGATCAGGAGTACAAGAAAGTGCACGAGGCCCCCACCTGGCTCAAATATGGTCAGGGAGTAATTAGTCGACTACTCTCTCGCTGAGTTGACGGAACATGCAGCAAAAGGAGACACGACGTTCATCAGGTGGTCACCCACTCGCCATCCGTTGTCAAACTGTAGAAACCGCGTAGCATCAACATACACGAAGTCCCGGTTCTTGATCAAGTTCAGAGGCTCCAGCTTCAGGTCGAACTGCATCCACTGACGATGAGAAAAGGTCCTCAGCTGTGGGCAAGATCAGCGAGGCGAGTACGGCGGCGTCACTCTCGTCGTGGACGTACGAAGCTTTCGTCCGCATCGTGTCCAGTGTCGGAATCAAGCATGCGGTCATTCAATCCAAGTCCACCTTGCACTTGTTGAGCATGGCGAAGCTCTTGTACTTATTGATGAAGCTCTGTTGGATGAGGTCGTTGGTCAGCTCGGGATGCAACGTGTGGTCCTCCTTCGAGCGCGCGAGGCCTAAACACGGGTTCGATTGGAAGCGCTTCTTCCCCATCGAAACGCTGAAGCTCTAGACAAATTATTTTGCGTCGCCGAATAGAGACCGGGTCGCCCGTGTCGTGATGCAGATTCTGGAGTGAAGACTTCGTTTTTGAGTACATGTAGCTGCCGCAGCATCGTACCTACACGCACATGTGTGCTGACCAAGTTCTACTGTACATGTACAGCAATCTCGGTGGGGTCACGTTGCACGAAGACACCGCCGCTGACCAGCGTTTGCCTAATTCATACGATGGTTTATTAGTTTCGTACACAGCGGACCGCTACATGTACAGACATTGGAGACCACAAGGTCTCATCTGGCCCTCACGAACGCGCGATAGTGCTGGGAGACCACCACACCAAGTCAAACTCTGCTCAAGGTACATGTACTTGACGCATTCGTCAGTGGCGGTGGGCGAATCGCCACCAACGTGACCGAGGTCCTACCGGAAAGCTTCACAACGGCACGATGATTGGCACTTGTTACCTCCTGCTCTGACACCGTGCACTTGTTATTCTTTATCTCGACCCCAAACGGCAACGTGCTGTCACTGCACTGCAGTCGACCGGCCCTTCGTCTTCGTCGGTTCTACTCGCATAGCGAAGTCTCCGAGGCGTCCGATTGCGAGGAAGGGGAGAAGGCTTTGTAAGCCTCATACCCGACCGATTGGTCTCTCGCAGGCTCCTGCGCGTTCCACTTGGTCGTTTCGGTCATGCACCTGGCGCAGAAGGTGATCTTGCACTGAATGAGCAGGTTATCCAACCCGATGAAGCTGATGCGCTTGCGGATCTTGCACGAGTAGCACACGCAGCTGTATTAGAGCTGGCACGTGCTTCAGCCAAAGTGGCCCAGGAACTCCGAGTTCACCTTCTTGGTGCACATGACGCACGTCTGGCTCCCTCGCGTGTGGCCTAGGCGGTTCTTGCTCGAATGGCAACGCTGCAGCCATCCACGACAGCTTCTTCATCTGTCCGCAGTACACGTAGTTCGTATCCGAGAGCAGAGCCCCTGCAGCCGCCGGGATCAACACAAACCGCACGATTTCACCCCGCTGTTTATCGTTCCGCTCGCGTAGTTGTCGATCACGTTGTGGTCGATCTGTTGGAAGAAGCCGAAGATCGAGAGACCTCCGCGGGTCTTGTTGGGCAGCGGCTTGGTCCGCGGGAAATTGTCCCGACACGGTCACCGTTTGGCGAAGCACAGGATACCCGTGGCCTCGATGTACACGTAGTCTCGACTCGTCACCAAGCTCGTGGCCTGTAGCGGCACGTCGATGGTCATCCACTTGATGACAAGTTTGTACAGTACGTATCAATGTGGTACGGTGGTTGATTTTAATTTGTGCAGGTTTCATCGCTTTAGGAGGAAATAGGTCCTAGCAAATGCTATCAACCGAAAGCGGACAGGAGAACGACAAATAACTGCTCATGTATCGCGTTCGTCGTCCAAATCTTCCTTCCGATAAACTGCACGATTTCCAAGTGACGATTACGCGCAGCGAGGCCATCACATCCGTTGCACAAGAGTTCGCAGTTTGTAGTCGTACAGTTGTGGCTAAAAAAATGAGAGGCGTATGAAGTTGGGCTTGATGAGATGGCGAGGTGAACTGGATAGGAGTTGGTAAAGCGCTAGAACTAATATAAGTAAAGAAGGAAGGAGAGGGGCATTAACTTCTCATATCACTCCACTCACTCACGCTGCCTTGGAATAGCGACAACGGACGTTCATCAATGGGAGAGGCCACGTCCAAAAGAGAACCCAGCACTGCACCATCAACATCCCGAGTCAATGAATGAAGTCGAATACGATCATCAAAGTTAATGAGGTGGTCTACGAGGAAAGTCAAGTAGAAAAGAAGGTACTATAGAAATGATCCTGAATAAGTACGATCTTGACTACAAAATACGAAGGTTGTGGTACCGTATATGTGTACAACAAATCTCACGGGCAGCAGTGAATTAATAATGGACACTTCATTGGCGAGACCACTTCAACGACCAGCACTCTGCACTGTCAAGTCGTACGCTTTCCATAAGTTGCTCTACCCAAGACGTACCATTACGCAAGCAACTCATGCAGACGTAGTCAAAACGGACGTGGACGTAAGCTGTGATTATTCACCCCACCCCAATGGATGGTACTGCCCACAATGGACACTTGAAAATAGTGCAGTACTTGTCTAGGCTTGAAGATACATACTCCTGGTGACAGCGCGCTGTGAACAAAGTTCAAGTCATAGTTAGTCCCTTATCCGTTTGCATTACTTGTTTCGCCCTCCGATCGATGGGTAACCAACTATTGGGAGACTTTCAGGTGACAACCTGCAGCCGCTTCATTCACCGCCTCTGGTGTGCATCCTTCCATTTGCGCGAAAACCTTCAACGTGTGGGTTAATTCGATATGTCTACATCACCAATAAATCGTACTTAGTCACGATGGCTGGGCGGCTAATGATGGAGACTTTAGCAGCATTCGTGCTGGCTTCGGGGGTCGTGGACAGACTGCAAGGACGTTGCAGTGGCGTGTGCGCGTCGCCTGGGCTTTGTGGATGTCGGTGTGGAGGGGGGCTGGAGCCTCCGTAACAAGATGACGGGCGGCGGAGACGCCTGGAGAAGAGTTTACCGAGTTGTTTACAGTGTTTACATTGGCGACCACCAGGATGGCACAGGAGGCTTGACGGCGACATAGCCCCCTATAAGCTCATTTGCATGGAACGTGCGGCTCACGAGCAACGAGCGCTGATGCTGATGTCAGCGTTTCCGGGGCCGTAACCTTTTCCAGTGGCGTTACCCCCCCGCACGGAAGCTTTCTATTGGCACGGACAGTCTCCATCCCCAAGCACCTTGCGCAACATGAAGCTCGTCCTCGTTTGGCAAAGCGTGTTAGCAAGTACGGCTCATCGCCAATGGGAAATTTGTGACAAAGCTCGGGAGGAATACGACTGAATACCGTCAACCATCACCAATGCTATATCGACCTGCATAGCGGAAACCAGCCGAACCAGGTGCAAAAACAAATTGAACGAAAGCTCGAGCAAATGTGAGTATCGTAAAATATTATTTCGTCTCCGGCCAACTTTTCCTCCTAGCGCCCTGAGTTAGTAGCGCGGTGACCGGGATATATTATAGCTTGACTTTTTGCCTGATCTCGATCAATTAATCGCCACACGACGTTAAAATGGTCGTGACTACCACCCAACATGATGGAAAGGAATCCGAGGCCTGACAACGATGAAGTTGAAGACTGATCTGGGACCCGGACCAGTAAAGACAATACATGTAGAATGATCGTTTCTGAGAAAAATCACAGTCGGTTCCGCCGTCTTCCTCTCCGTGCAAATGAGTGTAACCATGTGCGTCAATACAGTTTAGTGTTTACTCCTGTCATTACGATTTTTGCGCGGAAGAAAATGGCACCGCTGCCCACTCCACCTCCGCTGCTGGTCGTGACGCTGGTGTACCGTTCCAAGCCTGAATTCGACCAATTGATCCATGTCGTCGACTCCACCTCCGCCTTCTTGGATACATCCGTGGAGCAGCCATTTTATCTCGCATGCAAACACAACTCGGTTCCATTACTGGAAAGAATCTGGAGCAGCTGTAGTCCGG